>CM075851.1:59537469-59607883 GCA_037975125.1 Latrodectus hesperus | reverse complement strand
GAGTAGTCTGACCACTGGGTTGACTTGGAACATATATGATGCTTACACTTCCGTCGGGTCCAGTCTTAGCACCTGGTGTCGATCCTGGTCCCACAGGCATTACCTTGATTGGCTGTCCATTAGGCCCTTCGAATGATCCTGGTGTTGATCCGGATCCTTTCGGCAATATGAATTTTATTGGGCTTCCGTCTGGGCCAGTGACAACTCCTGGTGTGCTTCCTGGTCCGCTTGGTACTAGTTGTATGGGTTTTCCGGATGGACCTGTAATCTGCGAAGGTGTGCTTCTTCCTGGACCACCGGATCCTGGAGTAGTCTGACCACTGGGTTGACTTGGAACATATATGATGCTTACACTTCCGTCGGGTCCAGTCTTAGCACCTGGTGTCGATCCTGGTCCCACAGGCATTACCTTGATTGGCTGTCCATTAGGCCCTTCGAATGATCCTGGTGTTGACCCGGATCCTTTCGGCAATATGAATTTTATTGGGCTTCCGTCTGGGCCAGTGACAACTCCTGGTGTGCTTCCTGGTCCGCTTGGTACTAGTTGTATGGGTTTTCCGGAGGGACCTGTAATCTGCGAAGGTGTGCTTCCTCCTGGACCACCGGATCCTGGAGTAGTCTGACCACTGGGTTGACTTGGAACATATATGATGCTTACACTTCCGTCGGGTCCAGTCTTAGCACCTGGTGTCGATCCTGGTCCCACAGGCATTACCTTGATTGGCTGTCCATTAGGCCCTTCGAATGATCCTGGTGTTGATCCGGATCCTTTGGGCAATATGAATTTTATTGGGCTTCCGTCTGGGCCAGTGACAACTCCTGGTGTGCTTCCTGGTCCGCTTGGTACTAGTTGTATGGGTTTTCCGGATGGACCTGTAATCTGCGAAGGTGTGCTTCCTCCTGGACCACCGGATCCTGGAGTAGTCTGACCACTGGGTTGACTTGGAACATATATGATGCTTACACTTCCGTCGGGTCCAGTCTTAGCACCTGGTGTCGATCCTGGTCCCACAGGCATTACCTTGATTGGCTGTCCATTAGGCCCTTCGAATGATCCTGGTGTTGATCCGGATCCTTTGGGCAATATGAATTTTATTGGGCTTCCGTCTGGGCCAGTGACAACTCCTGGTGTGCTTCCTGGTCCGCTTGGTACTAGTTGTATGGGTTTTCCGGATGGACCTGTAATCTGCGAAGGTGTGCTTCCTCCTGGACCTTGGGATCCGGGAGTAGTCTGACCACTGGGTTGACTTGGAACATATATGATGCTTACACTTCCGTCGGGTCCAGTCTTAGCACCTGGTGTCGATCCTGGTCCCACAGGCATTACCTTGATTGGCTGTCCATTAGGCCCTTCGAATGATCCTGGTGTTGATCCGGATCCTTTGGGCAATATGAATTTTATTGGGCTTCCGTCTGGGCCAGTGACAACTCCTGGTGTGCTTCCTGGTCCGCTTGGTACTAGTTGTATGGGTTTTCCGGATGGACCTGTAATCTGCGAAGGTGTGCTTCTTCCTGGACCACCGGAACCTGGAGTAGTCTGACCACTGGGTTGACTTGGAACATATATGATGCTTACACTTCCGTCAGGTCCAGTCTTAGCACCTGGTGTCGATCCTGGTCCCACAGGCATTACCTTGATTGGCTGTCCATTAGGCCCTTCGAATGATCCCGGTGTTGATCCGGATCCTTTCGGCAATATGAATTTTATTGGGCTTCCGTCTGGGCCAGTGACAACTCCTGGTGTGCTTCCTGGTCCGCTTGGTACTAGTTGTATGGGTTTTCCGGATGGACCTGTAATCTGCGAAGGTGTGCTTCCTCCTGGACCACCGGATCCTGGAGTAGTCTGACCACTGGGTTGACTTGGAACATATATGATGCTTACACTTCCGTCGGGTCCAGTCTTAGCACCTGGTGTCGATCCTGGTCCCACAGGCATTACCTTGATTGGCTGTCCATTAGGCCCTTCGAATGATCCTGGTGTTGATCCGGATCCTTTCGGCAATATGAATTTTATTGGGCTTCCGTCTGGGCCAGTGACAACTCCTGGTGTGCTTCCTGGTCCGCTTGGTACTAGTTGTATGGGTTTTCCGGAGGGACCTGTAATCTGCGAAGGTGTGCTTCCTCCTGGACCACCGGATCCTGGAGTAGTCTGACCACTGGGTTGACTTGGAACATATATGATGCTTACACTTCCGTCGGGTCCAGTCTTAGCACCTGGTGTCGATCCTGGTCCCACAGGCATTACCTTGATTGGCTGTCCATTAGGCCCTTCGAATGATCCTGGTGTTGATCCGGATCCTTTCGGCAATATGAATTTTATTGGGCTTCCGTCTGGGCCAGTGACAACTCCTGGTGTGCTTCCTGGTCCGCTTGGTACTAGTTGTATGGGTTTTCCGGATGGACCTGTAATCTGCGAAGGTGTGCTTCCTCCTGGACCACCGGATCCTGGAGTAGTCTGACCACTGGGTTGACTTGGAACATATATGATGCTTACACTTCCGTCGGGTCCAGTCTTAGCACCTGGTGTCGATCCTGGTCCCACAGGCATTACCTTGATTGGCTGTCCATTAGGCCCTTCGAATGATCCTGGTGTTGATCCGGATCCTTTGGGCAATATGAATTTTATTGGGCTTCCGTCTGGGCCAGTGACAACTCCTGGTGTGCTTCCTGGTCCGCTTGGTACTAGTTGTATGGGTTTTCCGGATGGACCTGTAATCTGCGAAGGTGTGCTTCCTCCTGGACCTTGGGATCCGGGAGTAGTCTGACCACTGGGTTGACTTGGAACATATATGATGCTTACACTTCCGTCGGGTCCAGTCTTAGCACCTGGTGTCGATCCTGGTCCCACAGGCATTACCTTGATTGGCTGTCCATTAGGCCCTTCGAATGATCCTGGTGTTGATCCGGATCCTTTGGGCAATATGAATTTTATTGGGCTTCCGTCTGGGCCAGTGACAACTCCTGGTGTGCTTCCTGGTCCGCTTGGTACTAGTTGTATGGGTTTTCCGGATGGACCTGTAATCTGCGAAGGTGTGCTTCCTCCTGGACCACCGGATCCTGGAGTAGTCTGACCACTGGGTTGACTTGGAACATATATGATGCTTACACTTCCGTCGGGTCCAGTCTTAGCACCTGGTGTCGATCCTGGTCCCACAGGCATTACCTTGATTGGCTGTCCATTAGGCCCTTCGAATGATCCTGGTGTTGATCCGGATCCTTTCGGCAATATGAATTTTATTGGGCTTCCGTCTGGGCCAGTGACAACTCCTGGTGTGCTTCCTGGTCCGCTTGGTACTAGTTGTATGGGTTTTCCGGATGGACCTGTAATCTGCGAAGGTGTGCTTCCTCCTGGACCACCGGATCCTGGAGTAGTCTGACCACTGGGTTGACTTGGAACATATATGATGCTTACACTTCCGTCGGGTCCAGTCTTAGCACCTGGTGTCGATCCTGGTCCCACAGGCATTACCTTGATTGGCTGTCCATTAGGCCCTTCGAATGATCCTGGTGTTGATCCGGATCCTTTCGGCAATATGAATTTTATTGGGCTTCCGTCTGGGCCAGTGACAACTCCTGGTGTGCTTCCTGGTCCGCTTGGTACTAGTTGTATGGGTTTTCCGGATGGACCTGTAATCTGCGAAGGTGTGCTTCCTCCTGGACCACCGGATCCTGGAGTAGTCTGACCACTGGGTTGACTTGGAACATATATGATGCTTACACTTCCGTCGGGTCCAGTCTTAGCACCTGGTGTCGATCCTGGTCCCACAGGCATTACCTTGATTGGCTGTCCATTAGGCCCTTCGAATGATCCTGGTGTTGATCCGGATCCTTTCGGCAATATGAATTTTATTGGGCTTCCGTCTGGGCCAGTGACAACTCCTGGTGTGCTTCCTGGTCCGCTTGGTACTAGTTGTATGGGTTTTCCGGATGGACCTGTAATCTGCGAAGGTGTGCTTCCTCCTGGACCACCGGATCCTGGAGTAGTCTGACCACTGGGTTGACTTGGAACATATATGATGCTTACACTTCCGTCGGGTCCAGTCTTAGCACCTGGTGTCGATCCTGGTCCCACAGGCATTACCTTGATTGGCTGTCCATTAGGCCCTTCGAATGATCCTGGTGTTGATCCGGATCCTTTGGGCAATATGAATTTTATTGGGCTTCCGTCTGGGCCAGTGACAACTCCTGGTGTGCTTCCTGGTCCGCTTGGTACTAGTTGTATGGGTTTTCCGGATGGACCTGTAATCTGCGAAGGTGTGCTTCCTCCTGGACCTTGGGATCCGGGAGTAGTCTGACCACTGGGTTGACTTGGAACATATATGATGCTTACACTTCCGTCGGGTCCAGTCTTAGCACCTGGTGTCGATCCTGGTCCCACAGGCATTACCTTGATTGGCTGTCCATTAGGCCCTTCGAATGATCCTGGTGTTGATCCGGATCCTTTGGGCAATATGAATTTTATTGGGCTTCCGTCTGGGCCAGTGACAACTCCTGGTGTGCTTCCTGGTCCGCTTGGTACTAGTTGTATGGGTTTTCCGGATGGACCTGTAATCTGCGAAGGTGTGCTTCCTCCTGGACCACCGGATCCTGGAGTAGTCTGACCACTGGGTTGACTTGGAACATATATGATGCTTACACTTCCGTCGGGTCCAGTCTTAGCACCTGGTGTCGATCCTGGTCCCACAGGCATTACCTTGATTGGCTGTCCATTAGGCCCTTCGAATGATCCTGGTGTTGATCCGGATCCTTTCGGCAATATGAATTTTATTGGGCTTCCGTCTGGGCCAGTGACAACTCCTGGTGTGCTTCCTGGTCCGCTTGGTACTAGTTGTATGGGTTTTCCGGATGGACCTGTAATCTGCGAAGGTGTGCTTCCTCCTGGACCACCGGATCCTGGAGTAGTCTGACCACTGGGTTGACTTGGAACATATATGATGCTTACACTTCCGTCGGGTCCAGTCTTAGCACCTGGTGTCGATCCTGGTCCCACAGGCATTACCTTGATTGGCTGTCCATTAGGCCCTTCGAATGATCCTGGTGTTGATCCGGATCCTTTCGGCAATATGAATTTTATTGGGCTTCCGTCTGGGCCAGTGACAACTCCTGGTGTGCTTCCTGGTCCGCTTGGTACTAGTTGTATGGGTTTTCCGGATGGACCTGTAATCTGCGAAGGTGTGCTTCCTCCTGGACCACCGGATCCTGGAGTAGTCTGACCACTGGGTTGACTTGGAACATATATGATGCTTACACTTCCGTCGGGTCCAGTCTTAGCACCTGGTGTCGATCCTGGTCCCACAGGCATTACCTTGATTGGCTGTCCATTAGGCCCTTCGAATGATCCTGGTGTTGATCCGGATCCTTTCGGCAATATGAATTTTATTGGGCTTCCGTCTGGGCCAGTGACAACTCCTGGTGTGCTTCCTGGTCCGCTTGGTACTAGTTGTATGGGTTTTCCGGATGGACCTGTAATCTGCGAAGGTGTGCTTCCTCCTGGACCACCGGATCCTGGAGTAGTCTGACCACTGGGTTGACTTGGAACATATATGATGCTTACACTTCCGTCGGGTCCAGTCTTAGCACCTGGTGTCGATCCTGGTCCCACAGGCATTACCTTGATTGGCTGTCCATTAGGCCCTTCGAATGATCCTGGTGTTGATCCGGATCCTTTCGGCAATATGAATTTTATTGGGCTTCCGTCTGGGCCAGTGACAACTCCTGGTGTGCTTCCTGGTCCGCTTGGTACTAGTTGTATGGGTTTTCCGGATGGACCTGTAATCTGCGAAGGTGTGCTTCCTCCTGGACCACCGGATCCTGGAGTAGTCTGACCACTGGGTTGACTTGGAACATATATGATGCTTACACTTCCGTCGGGTCCAGTCTTAGCACCTGGTGTCGATCCTGGTCCCACAGGCATTACCTTGATTGGCTGTCCATTAGGCCCTTCGAATGATCCTGGTGTTGATCCGGATCCTTTCGGCAATATGAATTTTATTGGGCTTCCGTCTGGGCCAGTGACAACTCCTGGTGTGCTTCCTGGTCCGCTTGGTACTAGTTGTATGGGTTTTCCGGATGGACCTGTAATCTGCGAAGGTGTGCTTCCTCCTGGACCACCGGATCCTGGAGTAGTCTGACCACTGGGTTGACTTGGAACATATATGATGCTTACACTTCCGTCGGGTCCAGTCTTAGCACCTGGTGTCGATCCTGGTCCCACAGGCATTACCTTGATTGGCTGTCCATTAGGCCCTTCGAATGATCCTGGTGTTGATCCGGATCCTTTCGGCAATATGAATTTTATTGGGCTTCCGTCTGGGCCAGTGACAACTCCTGGTGTGCTTCCTGGTCCGCTTGGTACTAGTTGTATGGGTTTTCCGGATGGACCTGTAATCTGCGAAGGTGTGCTTCCTCCTGGACCACCGGATCCTGGAGTAGTCTGACCACTGGGTTGACTTGGAACATATATGATGCTTACACTTCCGTCGGGTCCAGTCTTAGCACCTGGTGTCGATCCTGGTCCCACAGGCATTACCTTGATTGGCTGTCCATTAGGCCCTTCGAATGATCCTGGTGTTGATCCGGATCCTTTCGGCAATATGAATTTTATTGGGCTTCCGTCTGGGCCAGTGACAACTCCTGGTGTGCTTCCTGGTCCGCTTGGTACTAGTTGTATGGGTTTTCCGGATGGACCTGTAATCTGCGAAGGTGTGCTTCCTCCTGGACCACCGGATCCTGGAGTAGTCTGACCACTGGGTTGACTTGGAACATATATGATGCTTACACTTCCGTCGGGTCCAGTCTTAGCACCTGGTGTCGATCCTGGTCCCACAGGCATTACCTTGATTGGCTGTCCATTAGGCCCTTCGAATGATCCTGGTGTTGATCCGGATCCTTTCGGCAATATGAATTTTATTGGGCTTCCGTCTGGGCCAGTGACAACTCCTGGTGTGCTTCCTGGTCCGCTTGGTACTAGTTGTATGGGTTTTCCGGATGGACCTGTAATCTGCGAAGGTGTGCTTCCTCCTGGACCACCGGATCCTGGAGTAGTCTGACCACTGGGTTGACTTGGAACATATATGATGCTTACACTTCCGTCGGGTCCAGTCTTAGCACCTGGTGTCGATCCTGGTCCCACAGGCATTACCTTGATTGGCTGTCCATTAGGCCCTTCGAATGATCCTGGTGTTGATCCGGATCCTTTCGGCAATATGAATTTTATTGGGCTTCCGTCTGGGCCAGTGACAACTCCTGGTGTGCTTCCTGGTCCGCTTGGTACTAGTTGTATGGGTTTTCCGGATGGACCTGTAATCTGCGAAGGTGTGCTTCCTCCTGGACCACCGGATCCTGGAGTAGTCTGACCACTGGGTTGACTTGGAACATATATGATGCTTACACTTCCGTCGGGTCCAGTCTTAGCACCTGGTGTCGATCCTGGTCCCACAGGCATTACCTTGATTGGCTGTCCATTAGGCCCTTCGAATGATCCTGGTGTTGATCCGGATCCTTTCGGCAATATGAATTTTATTGGGCTTCCGTCTGGGCCAGTGACAACTCCTGGTGTGCTTCCTGGTCCGCTTGGTACTAGTTGTATGGGTTTTCCGGATGGACCTGTAATCTGCGAAGGTGTGCTTCCTCCTGGACCACCGGATCCTGGAGTAGTCTGACCACTGGGTTGACTTGGAACATATATGATGCTTACACTTCCGTCGGGTCCAGTCTTAGCACCTGGTGTCGATCCTGGTCCCACAGGCATTACCTTGATTGGCTGTCCATTAGGCCCTTCGAATGATCCTGGTGTTGATCCGGATCCTTTCGGCAATATGAATTTTATTGGGCTTCCGTCTGGGCCAGTGACAACTCCTGGTGTGCTTCCTGGTCCGCTTGGTACTAGTTGTATGGGTTTTCCGGATGGACCTGTAATCTGCGAAGGTGTGCTTCCTCCTGGACCACCGGATCCTGGAGTAGTCTGACCACTGGGTTGACTTGGAACATATATGATGCTTACACTTCCGTCGGGTCCAGTCTTAGCACCTGGTGTCGATCCTGGTCCCACAGGCATTACCTTGATTGGCTGTCCATTAGGCCCTTCGAATGATCCTGGTGTTGATCCGGATCCTTTCGGCAATATGAATTTTATTGGGCTTCCGTCTGGGCCAGTGACAACTCCTGGTGTGCTTCCTGGTCCGCTTGGTACTAGTTGTATGGGTTTTCCGGATGGACCTGTAATCTGCGAAGGTGTGCTTCCTCCTGGACCACCGGATCCTGGAGTAGTCTGACCACTGGGTTGACTTGGAACATATATGATGCTTACACTTCCGTCGGGTCCAGTCTTAGCACCTGGTGTCGATCCTGGTCCCACAGGCATTACCTTGATTGGCTGTCCATTAGGCCCTTCGAATGATCCTGGTGTTGATCCGGATCCTTTCGGCAATATGAATTTTATTGGGCTTCCGTCTGGGCCAGTGACAACTCCTGGTGTGCTTCCTGGTCCGCTTGGTACTAGTTGTATGGGTTTTCCGGATGGACCTGTAATCTGCGAAGGTGTGCTTCCTCCTGGACCACCGGATCCTGGAGTAGTCTGACCACTGGGTTGACTTGGAACATATATGATGCTTACACTTCCGTCGGGTCCAGTCTTAGCACCTGGTGTCGATCCTGGTCCCACAGGCATTACCTTGATTGGCTGTCCATTAGGCCCTTCGAATGATCCTGGTGTTGATCCGGATCCTTTCGGCAATATGAATTTTATTGGGCTTCCGTCTGGGCCAGTGACAACTCCTGGTGTGCTTCCTGGTCCGCTTGGTACTAGTTGTATGGGTTTTCCGGATGGACCTGTAATCTGCGAAGGTGTGCTTCCTCCTGGACCACCGGATCCTGGAGTAGTCTGACCACTGGGTTGACTTGGAACATATATGATGCTTACACTTCCGTCGGGTCCAGTCTTAGCACCTGGTGTCGATCCTGGTCCCACAGGCATTACCTTGATTGGCTGTCCATTAGGCCCTTCGAATGATCCTGGTGTTGATCCGGATCCTTTCGGCAATATGAATTTTATTGGGCTTCCGTCTGGGCCAGTGACAACTCCTGGTGTGCTTCCTGGTCCGCTTGGTACTAGTTGTATGGGTTTTCCGGATGGACCTGTAATCTGCGAAGGTGTGCTTCCTCCTGGACCACCGGATCCTGGAGTAGTCTGACCACTGGGTTGACTTGGAACATATATGATGCTTACACTTCCGTCGGGTCCAGTCTTAGCACCTGGTGTCGATCCTGGTCCCACAGGCATTACCTTGATTGGCTGTCCATTAGGCCCTTCGAATGATCCTGGTGTTGATCCGGATCCTTTCGGCAATATGAATTTTATTGGGCTTCCGTCTGGGCCAGTGACAACTCCTGGTGTGCTTCCTGGTCCGCTTGGTACTAGTTGTATGGGTTTTCCGGATGGACCTGTAATCTGCGAAGGTGTGCTTCCTCCTGGACCACCGGATCCTGGAGTAGTCTGACCACTGGGTTGACTTGGAACATATATGATGCTTACACTTCCGTCGGGTCCAGTCTTAGCACCTGGTGTCGATCCTGGTCCCACAGGCATTACCTTGATTGGCTGTCCATTAGGCCCTTCGAATGATCCTGGTGTTGATCCGGATCCTTTCGGCAATATGAATTTTATTGGGCTTCCGTCTGGGCCAGTGACAACTCCTGGTGTGCTTCCTGGTCCGCTTGGTACTAGTTGTATGGGTTTTCCGGATGGACCTGTAATCTGCGAAGGTGTGCTTCCTCCTGGACCACCGGATCCTGGAGTAGTCTGACCACTGGGTTGACTTGGAACATATATGATGCTTACACTTCCGTCGGGTCCAGTCTTAGCACCTGGTGTCGATCCTGGTCCCACAGGCATTACCTTGATTGGCTGTCCATTAGGCCCTTCGAATGATCCTGGTGTTGATCCGGATCCTTTCGGCAATATGAATTTTATTGGGCTTCCGTCTGGGCCAGTGACAACTCCTGGTGTGCTTCCTGGTCCGCTTGGTACTAGTTGTATGGGTTTTCCGGATGGACCTGTAATCTGCGAAGGTGTGCTTCCTCCTGGACCACCGGATCCTGGAGTAGTCTGACCACTGGGTTGACTTGGAACATATATGATGCTTACACTTCCGTCGGGTCCAGTCTTAGCACCTGGTGTCGATCCTGGTCCCACAGGCATTACCTTGATTGGCTGTCCATTAGGCCCTTCGAATGATCCTGGTGTTGATCCGGATCCTTTCGGCAATATGAATTTTATTGGGCTTCCGTCTGGGCCAGTGACAACTCCTGGTGTGCTTCCTGGTCCGCTTGGTACTAGTTGTATGGGTTTTCCGGATGGACCTGTAATCTGCGAAGGTGTGCTTCCTCCTGGACCACCGGATCCTGGAGTAGTCTGACCACTGGGTTGACTTGGAACATATATGATGCTTACACTTCCGTCGGGTCCAGTCTTAGCACCTGGTGTCGATCCTGGTCCCACAGGCATTACCTTGATTGGCTGTCCATTAGGCCCTTCGAATGATCCTGGTGTTGATCCGGATCCTTTCGGCAATATGAATTTTATTGGGCTTCCGTCTGGGCCAGTGACAACTCCTGGTGTGCTTCCTGGTCCGCTTGGTACTAGTTGTATGGGTTTTCCGGATGGACCTGTAATCTGCGAAGGTGTGCTTCCTCCTGGACCACCGGATCCTGGAGTAGTCTGACCACTGGGTTGACTTGGAACATATATGATGCTTACACTTCCGTCGGGTCCAGTCTTAGCACCTGGTGTCGATCCTGGTCCCACAGGCATTACCTTGATTGGCTGTCCATTAGGCCCTTCGAATGATCCTGGTGTTGATCCGGATCCTTTCGGCAATATGAATTTTATTGGGCTTCCGTCTGGGCCAGTGACAACTCCTGGTGTGCTTCCTGGTCCGCTTGGTACTAGTTGTATGGGTTTTCCGGATGGACCTGTAATCTGCGAAGGTGTGCTTCCTCCTGGACCACCGGATCCTGGAGTAGTCTGACCACTGGGTTGACTTGGAACATATATGATGCTTACACTTCCGTCGGGTCCAGTCTTAGCACCTGGTGTCGATCCTGGTCCCACAGGCATTACCTTGATTGGCTGTCCATTAGGCCCTTCGAATGATCCTGGTGTTGATCCGGATCCTTTCGGCAATATGAATTTTATTGGGCTTCCGTCTGGGCCAGTGACAACTCCTGGTGTGCTTCCTGGTCCGCTTGGTACTAGTTGTATGGGTTTTCCGGATGGACCTGTAATCTGCGAAGGTGTGCTTCCTCCTGGACCACCGGATCCTGGAGTAGTCTGACCACTGGGTTGACTTGGAACATATATGATGCTTACACTTCCGTCGGGTCCAGTCTTAGCACCTGGTGTCGATCCTGGTCCCACAGGCATTACCTTGATTGGCTGTCCATTAGGCCCTTCGAATGATCCTGGTGTTGATCCGGATCCTTTCGGCAATATGAATTTTATTGGGCTTCCGTCTGGGCCAGTGACAACTCCTGGTGTGCTTCCTGGTCCGCTTGGTACTAGTTGTATGGGTTTTCCGGATGGACCTGTAATCTGCGAAGGTGTGCTTCCTCCTGGACCACCGGATCCTGGAGTAGTCTGACCACTGGGTTGACTTGGAACATATATGATGCTTACACTTCCGTCGGGTCCAGTCTTAGCACCTGGTGTCGATCCTGGTCCCACAGGCATTACCTTGATTGGCTGTCCATTAGGCCCTTCGAATGATCCTGGTGTTGATCCGGATCCTTTCGGCAATATGAATTTTATTGGGCTTCCGTCTGGGCCAGTGACAACTCCTGGTGTGCTTCCTGGTCCGCTTGGTACTAGTTGTATGGGTTTTCCGGATGGACCTGTAATCTGCGAAGGTGTGCTTCCTCCTGGACCACCGGATCCTGGAGTAGTCTGACCACTGGGTTGACTTGGAACATATATGATGCTTACACTTCCGTCGGGTCCAGTCTTAGCACCTGGTGTCGATCCTGGTCCCACAGGCATTACCTTGATTGGCTGTCCATTAGGCCCTTCGAATGATCCTGGTGTTGATCCGGATCCTTTCGGCAATATGAATTTTATTGGGCTTCCGTCTGGGCCAGTGACAACTCCTGGTGTGCTTCCTGGTCCGCTTGGTACTAGTTGTATGGGTTTTCCGGATGGACCTGTAATCTGCGAAGGTGTGCTTCCTCCTGGACCACCGGATCCTGGAGTAGTCTGACCACTGGGTTGACTTGGAACATATATGATGCTTACACTTCCGTCGGGTCCAGTCTTAGCACCTGGTGTCGATCCTGGTCCCACAGGCATTACCTTGATTGGCTGTCCATTAGGCCCTTCGAATGATCCTGGTGTTGATCCGGATCCTTTCGGCAATATGAATTTTATTGGGCTTCCGTCTGGGCCAGTGACAACTCCTGGTGTGCTTCCTGGTCCGCTTGGTACTAGTTGTATGGGTTTTCCGGATGGACCTGTAATCTGCGAAGGTGTGCTTCCTCCTGGACCACCGGATCCTGGAGTAGTCTGACCACTGGGTTGACTTGGAACATATATGATGCTTACACTTCCGTCGGGTCCAGTCTTAGCACCTGGTGTCGATCCTGGTCCCACAGGCATTACCTTGATTGGCTGTCCATTAGGCCCTTCGAATGATCCTGGTGTTGATCCGGATCCTTTCGGCAATATGAATTTTATTGGGCTTCCGTCTGGGCCAGTGACAACTCCTGGTGTGCTTCCTGGTCCGCTTGGTACTAGTTGTATGGGTTTTCCGGATGGACCTGTAATCTGCGAAGGTGTGCTTCCTCCTGGACCACCGGATCCTGGAGTAGTCTGACCACTGGGTTGACTTGGAACATATATGATGCTTACACTTCCGTCGGGTCCAGTCTTAGCACCTGGTGTCGATCCTGGTCCCACAGGCATTACCTTGATTGGCTGTCCATTAGGCCCTTCGAATGATCCTGGTGTTGATCCGGATCCTTTCGGCAATATGAATTTTATTGGGCTTCCGTCTGGGCCAGTGACAACTCCTGGTGTGCTTCCTGGTCCGCTTGGTACTAGTTGTATGGGTTTTCCGGATGGACCTGTAATCTGCGAAGGTGTGCTTCCTCCTGGACCACCGGATCCTGGAGTAGTCTGACCACTGGGTTGACTTGGAACATATATGATGCTTACACTTCCGTCGGGTCCAGTCTTAGCACCTGGTGTCGATCCTGGTCCCACAGGCATTACCTTGATTGGCTGTCCATTAGGCCCTTCGAATGATCCTGGTGTTGATCCGGATCCTTTCGGCAATATGAATTTTATTGGGCTTCCGTCTGGGCCAGTGACAACTCCTGGTGTGCTTCCTGGTCCGCTTGGTACTAGTTGTATGGGTTTTCCGGATGGACCTGTAATCTGCGAAGGTGTGCTTCCTCCTGGACCACCGGATCCTGGAGTAGTCTGACCACTGGGTTGACTTGGAACATATATGATGCTTACACTTCCGTCGGGTCCAGTCTTAGCACCTGGTGTCGATCCTGGTCCCACAGGCATTACCTTGATTGGCTGTCCATTAGGCCCTTCGAATGATCCTGGTGTTGATCCGGATCCTTTCGGCAATATGAATTTTATTGGGCTTCCGTCTGGGCCAGTGACAACTCCTGGTGTGCTTCCTGGTCCGCTTGGTACTAGTTGTATGGGTTTTCCGGATGGACCTGTAATCTGCGAAGGTGTGCTTCCTCCTGGACCACCGGATCCTGGAGTAGTCTGACCACTGGGTTGACTTGGAACATATATGATGCTTACACTTCCGTCGGGTCCAGTCTTAGCACCTGGTGTCGATCCTGGTCCCACAGGCATTACCTTGATTGGCTGTCCATTAGGCCCTTCGAATGATCCTGGTGTTGATCCGGATCCTTTCGGCAATATGAATTTTATTGGGCTTCCGTCTGGGCCAGTGACAACTCCTGGTGTGCTTCCTGGTCCGCTTGGTACTAGTTGTATGGGTTTTCCGGATGGACCTGTAATCTGCGAAGGTGTGCTTCCTCCTGGACCACCGGATCCTGGAGTAGTCTGACCACTGGGTTGACTTGGAACATATATGATGCTTACACTTCCGTCGGGTCCAGTCTTAGCACCTGGTGTCGATCCTGGTCCCACAGGCATTACCTTGATTGGCTGTCCATTAGGCCCTTCGAATGATCCTGGTGTTGATCCGGATCCTTTCGGCAATATGAATTTTATTGGGCTTCCGTCTGGGCCAGTGACAACTCCTGGTGTGCTTCCTGGTCCGCTTGGTACTAGTTGTATGGGTTTTCCGGATGGACCTGTAATCTGCGAAGGTGTGCTTCCTCCTGGACCACCGGATCCTGGAGTAGTCTGACCACTGGGTTGACTTGGAACATATATGATGCTTACACTTCCGTCGGGTCCAGTCTTAGCACCTGGTGTCGATCCTGGTCCCACAGGCATTACCTTGATTGGCTGTCCATTAGGCCCTTCGAATGATCCTGGTGTTGATCCGGATCCTTTCGGCAATATGAATTTTATTGGGCTTCCGTCTGGGCCAGTGACAACTCCTGGTGTGCTTCCTGGTCCGCTTGGTACTAGTTGTATGGGTTTTCCGGATGGACCTGTAATCTGCGAAGGTGTGCTTCCTCCTGGACCACCGGATCCTGGAGTAGTCTGACCACTGGGTTGACTTGGAACATATATGATGCTTACACTTCCGTCGGGTCCAGTCTTAGCACCTGGTGTCGATCCTGGTCCCACAGGCATTACCTTGATTGGCTGTCCATTAGGCCCTTCGAATGATCCTGGTGTTGATCCGGATCCTTTCGGCAATATGAATTTTATTGGGCTTCCGTCTGGGCCAGTGACAACTCCTGGTGTGCTTCCTGGTCCGCTTGGTACTAGTTGTATGGGTTTTCCGGATGGACCTGTAATCTGCGAAGGTGTGCTTCCTCCTGGACCACCGGATCCTGGAGTAGTCTGACCACTGGGTTGACTTGGAACATATATGATGCTTACACTTCCGTCGGGTCCAGTCTTAGCACCTGGTGTCGATCCTGGTCCCACAGGCATTACCTTGATTGGCTGTCCATTAGGCCCTTCGAATGATCCTGGTGTTGATCCGGATCCTTTCGGCAATATGAATTTTATTGGGCTTCCGTCTGGGCCAGTGACAACTCCTGGTGTGCTTCCTGGTCCGCTTGGTACTAGTTGTATGGGTTTTCCGGATGGACCTGTAATCTGCGAAGGTGTGCTTCCTCCTGGACCACCGGATCCTGGAGTAGTCTGACCACTGGGTTGACTTGGAACATATATGATGCTTACACTTCCGTCGGGTCCAGTCTTAGCACCTGGTGTCGATCCTGGTCCCACAGGCATTACCTTGATTGGCTGTCCATTAGGCCCTTCGAATGATCCTGGTGTTGATCCGGATCCTTTCGGCAATATGAATTTTATTGGGCTTCCGTCTGGGCCAGTGACAACTCCTGGTGTGCTTCCTGGTCCGCTTGGTACTAGTTGTATGGGTTTTCCGGATGGACCTGTAATCTGCGAAGGTGTGCTTCCTCCTGGACCACCGGATCCTGGAGTAGTCTGACCACTGGGTTGACTTGGAACATATATGATGCTTACACTTCCGTCGGGTCCAGTCTTAGCACCTGGTGTCGATCCTGGTCCCACAGGCATTACCTTGATTGGCTGTCCATTAGGCCCTTCGAATGATCCTGGTGTTGATCCGGATCCTTTCGGCAATATGAATTTTATTGGGCTTCCGTCTGGGCCAGTGACAACTCCTGGTGTGCTTCCTGGTCCGCTTGGTACTAGTTGTATGGGTTTTCCGGATGGACCTGTAATCTGCGAAGGTGTGCTTCCTCCTGGACCACCGGATCCTGGAGTAGTCTGACCACTGGGTTGACTTGGAACATATATGATGCTTACACTTCCGTCGGGTCCAGTCTTAGCACCTGGTGTCGATCCTGGTCCCACAGGCATTACCTTGATTGGCTGTCCATTAGGCCCTTCGAATGATCCTGGTGTTGATCCGGATCCTTTCGGCAATATGAATTTTATTGGGCTTCCGTCTGGGCCAGTGACAACTCCTGGTGTGCTTCCTGGTCCGCTTGGTACTAGTTGTATGGGTTTTCCGGATGGACCTGTAATCTGCGAAGGTGTGCTTCCTCCTGGACCACCGGATCCTGGAGTAGTCTGACCACTGGGTTGACTTGGAACATATATGATGCTTACACTTCCGTCGGGTCCAGTCTTAGCACCTGGTGTCGATCCTGGTCCCACAGGCATTACCTTGATTGGCTGTCCATTAGGCCCTTCGAATGATCCTGGTGTTGATCCGGATCCTTTCGGCAATATGAATTTTATTGGGCTTCCGTCTGGGCCAGTGACAACTCCTGGTGTGCTTCCTGGTCCGCTTGGTACTAGTTGTATGGGTTTTCCGGATGGACCTGTAATCTGCGAAGGTGTGCTTCCTCCTGGACCACCGGATCCTGGAGTAGTCTGACCACTGGGTTGACTTGGAACATATATGATGCTTACACTTCCGTCGGGTCCAGTCTTAGCACCTGGTGTCGATCCTGGTCCCACAGGCATTACCTTGATTGGCTGTCCATTAGGCCCTTCGAATGATCCTGGTGTTGATCCGGATCCTTTCGGCAATATGAATTTTATTGGGCTTCCGTCTGGGCCAGTGACAACTCCTGGTGTGCTTCCTGGTCCGCTTGGTACTAGTTGTATGGGTTTTCCGGATGGACCTGTAATCTGCGAAGGTGTGCTTCCTCCTGGACCACCGGATCCTGGAGTAGTCTGACCACTGGGTTGACTTGGAACATATATGATGCTTACACTTCCGTCGGGTCCAGTCTTAGCACCTGGTGTCGATCCTGGTCCCACAGGCATTACCTTGATTGGCTGTCCATTAGGCCCTTCGAATGATCCTGGTGTTGATCCGGATCCTTTCGGCAATATGAATTTTATTGGGCTTCCGTCTGGGCCAGTGACAACTCCTGGTGTGCTTCCTGGTCCGCTTGGTACTAGTTGTATGGGTTTTCCGGATGGACCTGTAATCTGCGAAGGTGTGCTTCCTCCTGGACCACCGGATCCTGGAGTAGTCTGACCACTGGGTTGACTTGGAACATATATGATGCTTACACTTCCGTCGGGTCCAGTCTTAGCACCTGGTGTCGATCCTGGTCCCACAGGCATTACCTTGATTGGCTGTCCATTAGGCCCTTCGAATGATCCTGGTGTTGATCCGGATCCTTTCGGCAATATGAATTTTATTGGGCTTCCGTCTGGGCCAGTGACAACTCCTGGTGTGCTTCCTGGTCCGCTTGGTACTAGTTGTATGGGTTTTCCGGATGGACCTGTAATCTGCGAAGGTGTGCTTCCTCCTGGACCACCGGATCCTGGAGTAGTCTGACCACTGGGTTGACTTGGAACATATATGATGCTTACACTTCCGTCGGGTCCAGTCTTAGCACCTGGTGTCGATCCTGGTCCCACAGGCATTACCTTGATTGGCTGTCCATTAGGCCCTTCGAATGATCCTGGTGTTGATCCGGATCCTTTCGGCAATATGAATTTTATTGGGCTTCCGTCTGGGCCAGTGACAACTCCTGGTGTGCTTCCTGGTCCGCTTGGTACTAGTTGTATGGGTTTTCCGGATGGACCTGTAATCTGCGAAGGTGTGCTTCCTCCTGGACCACCGGATCCTGGAGTAGTCTGACCACTGGGTTGACTTGGAACATATATGATGCTTACACTTCCGTCGGGTCCAGTCTTAGCACCTGGTGTCGATCCTGGTCCCACAGGCATTACCTTGATTGGCTGTCCATTAGGCCCTTCGAATGATCCTGGTGTTGATCCGGATCCTTTGGGCAATATGAATTTTATTGGGCTTCCGTCTGGGCCAGTGACAACTCCTGGTGTGCTTCCTGGTCCGCTTGGTACTAGTTGTATGGGTTTTCCGGATGGACCTGTAATCTGCGAAGGTGTGCTTCCTCCTGGACCACCGGATCCTGGAGTAGTCTGACCACTGGGTTGACTTGGAACATATATGATGCTTACACTTCCGTCGGGTCCAGTCTTAGCACCTGGTGTCGATCCTGGTCCCACAGGCATTACCTGGATTGGCTGTCCATTAGGCCCTTCGAATGATCCTGGTGTTGATCCGGATCCTTTCGGCAATATGAATTTTATTGGGCTTCCGTCTGGGCCAGTGACAACTCCTGGTGTGCTTCCTGGTCCGCTTGGTACTACTTGTATGGGTTTTCCGGATGGACCTGTAATCTGCGAAGGTGTGCTTCCCCCTGGACCTCCGGATCCTGGAGTAGTCTGACCACTGGGTTGACTTGGAACATATATGATGCTTACACTTCCGTCGGGTCCAGTCTTAGCACCTGGTGTCGAACCTGGTCCCACAGGCATTACCTTGATTGGCTGTCCATTAGGTCCTTCGAATGATCCTGGTGTTGATCCGGATCCTTTCGGCAATATGAATTTTATTGGACTTCCGTCTGGGCCAGTGACAACTCCTGGTGTGCTTCCTGGTCCGCTTGGTACTAGTTGTATGGGTTTTCCGGATGGACCTGTAATCTGCGAAGGTGTGCTTCCTCCTGGACCACCGGATCCTGGAGTAGTCTGACCACTGGGTTGACTTGGAACATATATGATGCTTACACTTCCGTCGGGTCCAGTCTTAGCACCTGGTGTCGATCCTGGTCCCACAGGCATTACCTTGATTGGCTGTCCATTAGGCCCTTCGAATGATCCTGGTGTTGATCCGGATCCTTTGGGCAATATGAATTTTATTGGGCTTCCGTCTGGGCCAGTGACAACACCTGGTGTGCTTCCTGGTCCGCTTGGTACTAGTTGTATGGGTTTTCCGGATGGACCTGTAATCTGCGAAGGTGTGCTTCCTCCTGGACCACGGGATCCTGGAGTAGTCTGACCACTGGGTTGACTTGGAACATATATGATGCTTACACTTCCATCGGGTCCAGTCTTAGCACCTGGTGTCGATCCTGGTCCCACAGGCATTACCTGGATTGGCTGTCCATTAGGCCCTTCGAATGATCCTGGTGTTGATCCGGATCCTTTCGGCAATATGAATTTTATTGGGCTTCCGTCTGGGCCAGTGACAACTCCTGGTGTGCTTCCTGGTCCGCTTGGTACTACTTGTATGGGTTTTCCGGATGGACCTGTAATCTGCGAAGGTGTGCTTCCTCCTTGACCACCGGATCCTGGAGTAGTCTGACCACTGGGTTGACTTGGAACATATATGATGCTTACACTTCCGTCGGGTCCAGTCTTAGCACCTGGTGTCGATCCTGGTCCCACAGGCATTACCTTGATTGGCTGTCCATTAGGCCCTTCGAATGATCCTGGTGTTGATCCGGATCCTTTCGGCAATATGAATTTTATTGGGCTTCCGTCTGGGCCAGTGACAACTCCTGGTGTGCTTCCTGGTCCGCTTGGTACTAGTTGTATGGGTTTTCCGGATGGACCTGTAATCTGCGAAGGTGTGCTTCCTCCTGGACCACCGGATCCTGGAGTAGTCTGACCACTGGGTTGACTTGGAACATATATGATGCTTACACTTCCGTCGGGTCCAGTCTTAGCACCTGGTGTCGATCCTGGTCCCACAGGCATTACCTTGATTGGCTGTCCATTAGGCCCTTCGAATGATCCTGGTGTTGATCCGGATCCTTTGGGCAATATGAATTTTATTGGGCTTCCGTCTGGGCCAGTGACAACTCCTGGTGTGCTTCCTGGTCCGCTTGGTACTAGTTGTATGGGTTTTCCGGATGGACCTGTAATCTGCGAAGGTGTGCTTCCTCCTGGACCACCGGATCCTGGAGTAGTCTGACCACTGGGTTGACTTGGAACATATATGATGCTTACACTTCCGTCGGGTCCAGTCTTAGCACCTGGTGTCGATCCTGGTCCCACAGGCATTACCTTGATTGGCTGTCCATTAGGCCCTTCGAATGATCCTGGTGTTGATCCGGATCCTTTGGGCAATATGAATTTTATTGGGCTTCCGTCTGGGCCAGTGACAACTCCTGGTGTGCTTCCTGGTCCGCTTGGTACTAGTTGTATGGGTTTTCCGGATGGACCTGTAATCTGCGAAGGTGTGCTTCCTCCTGGACCACCGGATCCTGGAGTAGTCTGACCACTGGGTTGACTTGGAACATATATGATGCTTACAC
Organism: Latrodectus hesperus; assembly: GCA_037975125.1. Classification (NCBI taxonomy): domain Eukaryota; kingdom Metazoa; phylum Arthropoda; class Arachnida; order Araneae; family Theridiidae; genus Latrodectus; species Latrodectus hesperus. The sequence continues at coordinate 59,587,639 of CM075851.1, read as the reverse complement.
TTCCGTCGGGTCCAGTCTTAGCACCTGGTGTCGATCCTGGTCCCACAGGCATTACCTTGATTGGCTGTCCATTAGGCCCTTCGAATGATCCTGGTGTTGATCCGGATCCTTTCGGCAATATGAATTTTATTGGGCTTCCGTCTGGGCCAGTGACAACTCCTGGTGTGCTTCCTGGTCCGCTTGGTACTAGTTGTATGGGTTTTCCGGATGGACCTGTAATCTGCGAAGGTGTGCTTCCTCCTGGACCACCGGATCCTGGAGTAGTCTGACCACTGGGTTGACTTGGAACATATATGATGCTTACACTTCCGTCGGGTCCAGTCTTAGCACCTGGTGTCGATCCTGGTCCCACAGGCATTACCTTGATTGGCTGTCCATTAGGCCCTTCGAATGATCCTGGTGTTGATCCGGATCCTTTCGGCAATATGAATTTTATTGGGCTTCCGTCTGGGCCAGTGACAACTCCTGGTGTGCTTCCTGGTCCGCTTGGTACTAGTTGTATGGGTTTTCCGGATGGACCTGTAATCTGCGAAGGTGTGCTTCCTCCTGGACCACCGGATCCTGGAGTAGTCTGACCACTGGGTTGACTTGGAACATATATGATGCTTACACTTCCATCGGGTCCAGTCTTAGCACCTGGTGTCGATCCTGGTCCCACAGGCATTACCTTGATTGGCTGTCCATTAGGCCCTTCGAATGATCCTGGTGTTGATCCGGATCCTTTCGGCAATATGAATTTTATTGGGCTTCCGTCTGGGCCAGTGACAACTCCTGGTGTGCTTCCTAGTCCGCTTGGTACTAGTTGTATGGGTTTTCCGGATGGACCTGTAATCTGCGAAGGTGTGCTTTCTCCTGGACCACCGGATCCTGGAGTAGTCTGACCACTGGGTTGACTTGGAACATATATGATGCTTACACTTCCGTCGGGTCCAGTCTTAGCACCTGGTGTCGATCCTGGTCCCACAGGCATTACCTTGATTGGCTGTCCATTAGGCCCTTCGAATGATCCTGGTGTTGATCCGGATCCTTTGGGCAATATGAATTTTATTGGGCTTCCGTCTGGGCCAGTGACAACTCCTGGTGTGCTTCCTGGTCCGCTTGGTACTAGTTGTATGGGTTTTCCGGATGGACCTGTAATCTGCGAAGGTGTGCTTCCTCCTGGACCACCGGATCCTGGAGTAGTCTGACCACTGGGTTGACTTGGAACATATATGATGCTTACACTTCCGTCGGGTCCAGTCTTAGCACCTGGTGTCGATCCTGGTCCCACAGGCATTACCTTGATTGGCTGTCCATTAGGCCCTTCGAATGATCCTGGTGTTGATCCGGATCCTTTCGGCAATATGAATTTTATTGGGCTTCCGTCTGGGCCAGTGACAACTCCTGGTGTGCTTCCTGGTCCGCTTGGTACTAGTTGTATGGGTTTTCCGGATGGACCTGTAATCTGCGAAGGTGTGCTTCCTCCTGGACCACCGGATCCTGGAGTAGTCTGACCACTGGGTTGACTTGGAACATATATGATGCTTACACTTCCGTCGGGTCCAGTCTTAGCACCTGGTGTCGATCCTGGTCCCACAGGCATTACCTTGATTGGCTGTCCATTAGGCCCTTCGAATGATCCTGGTGTTGATCCTGATCCTTTCGGCAATATGAATTTTATTGGGCTTCCGTCTGGGCCAGTGACAACTCCTGGTGTGCTTCCTGGTCCGCTTGGTACTAGTTGTATGGGTTTTCCGGATGGACCTGTAATCTGCGAAGGTGTGCTTCCTCCTGGACCACCGGATCCTGGGGTAGTCTGACCACTGGGTTGACTTGGAACATATATGATGCTTACACTTCCATCGGGTCCAGTCTTAGCACCTGGTGTCGATCCTGGTCCCACAGGCATTACCTTGATTGGCTGTCCATTAGGCCCTTCGAATGATCCTGGTGTTGATCCGGATCCTTTCGGCAATATGAATTTTATTGGGCTTCCGTCTGGGCCAGTGACAACTCCTGGTGTGCTTCCTGGTCCGCTTGGTACAAGTTGTATGGGTTTTCCGGATGGACCTGTAATCTGCGAAGGTGTGCTTCCTCCTGGACCACCGGATCCTGGAGTAGTCTGACCACTGGGTTGACTTGGAACATATATGATGCTTACACTTCCGTCGGGTCCAGTCTTAGCACCTGGTGTTGTTCCTGGGCCTGCAGGGATAATTTTAATAGGTTTACCACCGGGTCCTTCTACAGAACCTGGGGTGTTACCTGATCCTGAGGGTAATATAATATAGTAAATTTTTCCATCTGGACCTGTTACAGCACCTGGTGTGTTTCCGGGGCCACTAGGTATCAAAGATATAGGTCTGCCGCCGGGTCCAGTGACTTGAGAAGGTGTACTTCCTCTTTGACTTTGAGGACTTGGACCTGTTGGGATGTAAATTTTATTAATATTTCCATCTGGACCGGTTTCGGCACCAGGTGTGGTTCCGGGTCCAGCTGGTATAATTTGGATGGGTTTTCCTCCGGGTCCTTCAACTGATCCTGGTGTGGTTCCGGAACCAGATGGTAAAATGATGAATCGAATTTTTCCGTCGGGTCCTGTTACTGCCCCTGGTGTAGTACCTGGTCCGCTGGGTATGAGTTGTATAGGTCTTCCTCCTGGTCCTGTAACTTGGGAAGGAGTACTTCGACTTGGTCCTTTAGTTCCGGGTTCACGGGGAACATATAAAGTTTCTATATTTCCATCTGGTCCTGTTTTTGCCCCAGGCGTTGTTCCTGGTCCTACTGGTATGATATTTATAGTTTGTCCTCCTGGTAATGTAACGGACCCTGGTGTTTGGCCTGATCCTTGTGGTAATAGGATAATGAAGGGTTTACCATCGGGGCCTAGTACTGCTCCTGGTGACGTTCCTGGGCCTGCAGGAATCAATTTTATGGGATGGCCATCTACTCCAGTGATTTCTACTGGTGTTGTCCTTCCACCAGTAGGCCCCTTTGTCCCTGGAACGTTTTCAGAACTTCCTGGTGTTGTTCCGCCTTGTCCTTTTGAACCTGAGCTCTCTGTAGGTGTTGTTTGATCACTTCTTGGAACATATATTACGTTTATGCTGCCATCCGGACCGGTTTGCGCTCCTGGTGTTGTTCCCGGCCCGGCAGGGATAATTTTGATAGGTTTACCACCTGGTCCTTCTACAGAACCTGGAGTTGTACCGGATCCTGAGGGTAATATAATGTAGTAAATTCTTCCATCTGGACCTGTTACAGCACCTGGTGTATTTCCAGGGCCACTAGGTATAAGAGATATAGGTCTGCCGCCTGGTCCAGTAACTTGAGAAGGGGTACTTCCATTTGGACTTTGAGGACTGGGACCTTTTGGGATGTAAATTTTATTAATATTTCCATCTGGTCCAGTTTCCGCACCAGGTGTGGTTCCAGGTCCAGCTGGTATAATCTGGATGGGTTTTCCTCCTGGTCCTTCAACTGAACCTGGTGTTGTTCCGGATCCTGATGGTAAAATGATGAATCGAATCTTTCCGTCGGGTCCTGTTACTGCTCCTGGAGTAGTGCCTGGTCCGCTAGGAATCAATTGTATAGGTCTTCCTCCTGGTCCTGTAACTTGAGAAGGAGTACTTGGACTTGAACCTTGTGGTCCAGGACCTGTGGGAATGTATATCTTATTTATTTTTCCGTCGGGTCCAGTTTCTGCTCCTGGAGTAGTTCCTGGTCCTGCGGGTACTATTTTTATTGGACGGCCTCCTGGTCCTTCAATTGAACCTGGTGTAGTTCCTGATCCTGAAGGTAATATAATGTAGTAAATTCTTCCATCTGGACCTGTTACGGCACCTGGGGTGTTTCCGGGGCCACTAGGTATCAGAGATATAGGTCTTCCGCCGGGTCCAGTGACTTGAGAAGGTGTACTTCCGCTTGGCCTTTGAGGACTTGGACCAGTTGGAATGTAAATTTTATTAATATTTCCATCTGGGCCTGTTTCGGCACCAGGTGTGGTTCCGGGTCCAGCTGGTACAATTTGGATGGGTTTTCCTCCGGGTCCATCAACTGATCCTGGTGTGGTTCCGGAACCAGATGGTAAAATGATGAATCGAATTTTTCCGTCGGGTCCTGTTACTGCCCCTGGTGTAGTTCCTGGTCCGCTGGGTATGAGTTGTATAGGTCTTCCTCCTGGTCCTGTAACTTGGGAAGGAGTACTTCGACTTGGTCCTTGAGTTCCAGGTTCACGGGGAACATATAAAGTCTCTATATTTCCATCTGGTCCTGTTTTTGCCCCAGGCGTTGTTCCTGGTCCTACTGGTATGATATTTATAGTTTGTCCTCCTGGTAGTGTAACGGTCCCTGGTGTTTGTCCTGATCCTTGTGGTAATAGAATAATGAAGGGTTTACCATCGGGGCCTAGTACTGCTCCTGGTGACGTTCCCGGGCCTGCAGGAATTAATTTTATGGGATGGCCATCTACTCCAGTGATTTCTACTGGTGTTGTCCTGCCACCAGTAGGCCCCTTTGTCCCTGGAACGTTTTCAGAGCTTCCTGGTGTTGTTCCCCCTTGTCCTTTTGAACCTGAGCTCTCTGTGGGTGTTGTTTGATCACTTCTTGGAATATATATTACGTTTATGCTGCCATCCGGACCTGTTTGCGCTCCTGGTGTTGTTCCCGGGCCGGCAGGGATAATTTTGATAGGTTTACCACCTGGTCCTTCTACAGAACCTGGAGTTGTACCTGATCCTGAGGGTAATATAATGTAGTAAATTCTTCCATCTGGACCTGTTACAGCACCTGGTGTATTTCCAGGGCCACTAGGTATAAGAGATATAGGTCTGCCGCCTGGTCCAGTAACTTGAGAAGGGGTACTTCCCCTTGGACTTTGAGGACTGGGACCTGTTGGGATGTAAATTTTATTAATATTTCCATCTGGACCTGTTTCGGCCCCTGGTGTGGTTCCAGGGCCAGCTGGTATAATCTGGATTGGTCTCCCCCCAGGTCCTTCAACGGAACCTGGTGTTGTTCCCGATCCGGATGGTAAAATTATAAATCGAATTTGTCCGTCGGGTCCTGTTACTGCCCCGGGAGTAGTGCCTGGTCCGCTAGGTATCAATTGTATAGGCCTTCCTCCTGGTCCTGTTACTTGAGAAGGAGTACTTGGTTTTGAACCTTGTGGTCCAGGACCTGTTGGAATGTATATCTTAATTAATTTTCCGTCGGGTCCAGTTTCAGCTCCTGGGGTAGTTCCTGGTCCTGCGGGTACTATTTTTATTGGACGGCCTCCTGGTCCTTCAATTGAACCTGGTGTAGTTCCTGATCCTGATGGTAATATAATGTAGTAAATTCTTCCATCTGGACCTGTTACAGCACCTGGTGTATTTCCAGGGCCACTAGGTATAAGAGATATAGGTCTGCCGCCTGGTCCAGTAATTTGAGAAGGTGTACTTCCACTTGGTCTTTGAGGAGTTGGAGCCGTTGGGATGTAAATTTTATTTATATTTCCATCTGGACCTGTTTCGGCACCAGGTGTGGTTCCAGGGCCAGCTGGTATAATCTGGATGGGTTTTCCCCCAGGTCCTTCTACTGAACCTGGTGTTGTTCCCGATCCAGATGGTAAAATGATGAATCGAATTTTTCCGTCGGGTCCAGTTACAGCCCCTGGAGTGGTGCCTGGTCCGCTAGGTATCAATTGTATAGGTCTTCCTCCTGGTCCTGTAACTTGAGAAGGAGTACTTGGACTTGAACCTTGTGGTCCAGGACCTGTGGGAATGTATATCTTATTTATTTTTCCGTCGGGTCCAGTTTCTGCTCCTGGAGTAGTTCCTGGTCCTGCGGGTACTATTTTTATTGGACGGCCTCCTGGTCCTTCAACTGAACCTGGTGTAGTTCCTGATCCGGAGGGTAATATAATGTAGTAAATTCTTCCATCTGGACCTGTTACAGCACCTGGTGTATTTCCTGGGCCACTTGGTATCAGAGATATAGGTCTGCCGCCTGGTCCAGTAATTTGAGAAGGTGTACTTCCACTTGGTCTTTGAGGAGTTGGACCAGTTGGGATGTAAATTTTATTTATATTTCCATCTGGACCTGTTTCGGCCCCTGGTGTGGTTCCAGGGCCAGCTGGTATAATCTGGATGGGTCTCCCCCCAGGTCCTTCAACTGAACCTGGTGTTGTTCCCGATCCTGATGGTAAAATGATGAATCGAATTTTTCCGTCGGGTCCTGTTACTGCCCCTGGAGTAGTGCCTGGTCCGCTAGGTATCAATTGTATTGGTCTTCCTCCTGGTCCTGTAACTTGTGAAGGAGTACTTGGACTTGAACCTTGTGGTGCAGGACCTGTGGGAATGTATATCTTATTTATTTTTCCGTCTGGTCCAGTTTCTGCTCCTGGAGTAGTTCCTGGTCCTGCGGGTAATATTTTTATTGGTCGGCCTCCTGGTCCTTCAACTGAACCTGGTGTAGTTCCTGATCCTGAGGGTAATATAATGTAGTAAATTCTTCCATCTGGACCAGTTACAGCACCTGGTGTATTTCCAGGGCCACTAGGTATCAGAGATATAGGTCTGCCGTCTGGTCCATTCACTTGAGATGGTGTACTTCCACTTTGAACTTGTGGATTTTGGCCAGTTGGTATATATATTTTATTTATATTTCCATCAGGTCCTGTTTCGGCGCCAGGTGTTGTTCCTGGTCCGGCTGGTATAATTTGTATAGGTTTTCCACCAGGCCCTTCCACAGAGCCGGGTGTTGTACCTGATCCTGATGGTAAAATTATAAATCTTATTTTTCCATCTCTCCCTGTTACAACTCCAGGAGTGGTACCTGGCCCACTTGGTATCAATTGTATAGGTCTTCCTCCAGGGCCAGTTACTTGAGAAGGTGTGCTTCCACTTGGTGTTTCTGATCCTGGACGTCTTGGTATATATATTGTTCTTATATTTCCATCAGGACCTGTTTCTGCTCCTGGTGTAGATCCCGGTCCTATTGGTATTATTTGAATTTGTTTTCCATCTGGGCCTTTAACTGTTCCAGGTGTTGTGCCTGATCCTTTAGGTAAAATTATTTTTATTGGTCTGCCGTCTGAACCCGTGATTGTTCCTGGTGTACTTCCCGGACCACTTGGAATAAGTTGAATTGGATTCCCACTTGGTCCAGTTATTTCTGATGTTGTGCTTGTTTGTGGACCTTGTGTCCCAGGAATTTTCGGAACGTATATAGTGTCAATGTTTCCATCAGGCCCAGTTTGTAATCCAGGTGTTGTACCTGGCCCTACTGGTATTATGTTTACAGTTCTTCCTCCCTGTAGAGTGACAGAACCTGGTGTTTTACCTGATCCTTGCGGTAATAAAATAATGAAAGGTTTTCCGTCGGGTCCGAGAACTGCTCCTGGTGATGTTCCTGGACCAGCTGGTATCAATTTAATTGGAGATCCATCCGGTCCTTTAACTTCTATTGGAGTGCTTGGTCCGTGTGGGGATTTTGTTGTCTGTTCTGGACTTCCACCTGGTCCTATAGGATAATTAGGTAAATAAATTGTATCGATACTACCATCGGGTCCTTGTTTTACACCAGGAGTTGTACCTGGGCCTGCTGGCTTTATTTTTATTGGTCTTCCTCCTGGTCCTGGGATTGTGCCGGGAGTCGATTGTCCACCACTTGGAAATAATATTTTTATAACGCTGCCGTCTGGTCCGGTTACAGTACCTGGTGTTGTGCCTGGTCCTGCTGGCTCAATTTGTATTGGTCCACTAGGACTTTTAATTGGAGTTGTTCCTTGTCCAGAGGGTCCTATAGGATAATTGGGCAAATAAATTGTATCGATACTGCCATCGGGTCCTTGTTTTACACCAGGAGTTGTACCTGGGCCTGCTGGCATTATTTTTATTGGTCTTCCTCCTGGTCCTGGGATTGTGCCGGGAGTCGATTGTCCACCACTTGGAAATAATATTTTTATAACGCTGCCGTCTGGCCCGGTTACTGTACCTGGTGTTGTGCCTGGTCCTGCTGGTTCAATTTGTATTGGTCCACTAGGACTTTTAATTGGAGTTGTTCCTTGTCCAGAGGGTCCTATAGGATAATTAGGCAAATAAATTGTATCGATACTGCCATCGGGTCCTTGTTTTACACCAGGAGTTGTACCTGGTCCGGCTGGCATTATTTTTATTGGTTTTCCTCCTGGTCCTGGAATTGTGCCTGGAGTCGATTGTCCGCCACTTGGAAATAATATTTTAATAACGCTGCCGTCTGGTCCGGTTACAGTACCTGGTGTTGTGCCTGGCCCTGCTGGTTCAATTTGTATTGGTCCACTAGGACTTTTAATTGGAGTTGTTCGTTGTCCAGAGGGTCCTATAGGATAATTAGGTAAATAAATTGTATCGATACTGCCATCGGGTCCTTGTTTTACACCAGGAGTTGTACCTGGGCCTGCTGGCATTATTTTTATTGGTCTTCCTCCTGGTCCTGGGATTGTGCCGGGAGTCGATTGTCCACCACTTGGAAATAATATTTTTATTACGCTGCCGTCTGGCCCGGTAATTGTACCTGGTGTTGTGCCTGGTCCTGCTGGTTCAATTTGTATTGGTCCACTAGGACTTTTAATTGGAGTTGTTCCTGGTCCAGATGGTCCTATTGGATAATTGGGCAAATAAATTGTATCGATACTGCCATCGGGTCCTTGTTTTACACCAGGAGTTGTACCTGGTCCTGCTGGCATTATTTTTATTGGTTTTCCTCCTGGTCCAGGGATTGTGCCGGGAGTCGATTGTCCGCCACTTGGAAAAAATATTTTTATAACGCTGCCATCTGGCCCAGTAACTGTACCTGGTGTAGTACCTGGTCCTGCTGGTTCAATTTGTATTGCACCACTGGGACTTTTGATTGGAATTGTGTCTGATTTTCCTGCACCTGTTGGATAATTAGGTAAGTATATTGTATCAATGTTTCCATCCTTGTCCGTTTTTGCTCCAGGTGTTGTGCCTGGTCCAGCTGGTACTATATGTATTGGTCTTCCTCCCGGCCCTTTTATATTCCCAGGAGTGATTCCTGAACCTTCTGGTAGGATAATTTTTATTATATTTCCATTTGGATCTGTAACGGCCCCTGGAGTGGTTCCTGGACCTGCTGAAATAATTTTTATAGGTCTTCCATTTGGGCCTTTTATTGTGCTAGGAGTATTTCCTGGTCCGAAAGGGCCCTGATCTTTAGGTTTATGATCGTAGGGTTCGGGAGCAGGAAATTGGGGTATATAAATGATTCTAATCGACCCATCTGGTTTTGTAACTACACCTGGAGTTGTACCTGGACCCGCAGGACGTATTTGTATCGGTCTTCCGCCAGGACCTTCTATAGAACCTGGTGTTCTGTTTGCTCCAGATGGTAATATTATTCTAATCACGTTACCTTTATTGTCCGTTATGGCTCCTGGTGTTGTACCTGGACCTCCTGGTATGATCTGAATTGGTTGCCCATTAGGTCCTTTAATTCTTGTTGGTGTTGTGCGTGTAAATATTGGACTTGGTATAGGAAATATCGGAACGTATATTTTTTGAATACTTCCGTCAGGTCCCGTTATCACACCAGGTGTAGAACCTGGACCAACGGGTATTATTTGGATAGGAATGCCCCTGGGTCCTTTTACAGTGCCTGGTGTTGCATCACTACCAGACGGTAAAATTATTTTAACTATATATCCTTCGGAATCAGTTATTGTACCAGGTGTAGTACCGGGACCTCCAGGAATAAGCTGAATCGGTTGACCATTTGGTCCTTTAACTTCACTGGGAGTTACTAATCCAAATGGTAAAGGCATTGGAAAAAGTGGTACTAATATTTTCTTGATTTGACCATCAGGATTAGTAATAACACCCGGGGTGCTGCCGGGGCCAACTGGCTGAATCTGAATTGGTTGACCATCTGGTCCTCTTATTGTGCCAGGTGTGACATCACCTCCAGCTGGTAAAATTATACGTATAATGTATCCATTTGGACCAGTAACAGCTCCTGGTGTGCTTCCTGGTCCTCCTGGCACGATTTGTATTGGTTGTCCGTCAGGTCCATTAACGTCAACAGGTGTACTTCCTGGTCCAGCTGGTCCAGGTGCAGGAAAAAGTGGAATTATTAATTTTTGTATTTGACCATCAGGTCCTGTCACAACACCAGGTGTTGTACCTGCTCCAGCTGGTATTATTTGAATTGGTCGTCCGTCAGGTCCTTTTATTGTTCCTCGAGTTGTATCAGAACCTGCTGGTAAAATTATGCGTATGATGTTTCCTTTTGGGCCTGTTACAGCTCCTGGTGTGGTTCCTGGTCCTCCAGGTATTATTTGAATGGGAATTCCATTTGGACCTCTAATCCTCGCCGGCTTTAAACCTGGCACGTATGGACCTGGAGCTGGATATTGTGGAACGATTATTTTAATTATTTTGCCATTCGAGTTTGTAACAATTCCTGGAGTTGTACCGGCACCCGCAGGGACGAGCTGTATAGGACTTCCACCTGGACCTTCAATTGAACCTGGTGTAACATCAACACCAGCTGGTAATATAATCTTTATAACATTACCGTCGGTATCAGTTACTACTCCTGGAGTTGTTCCTACACCACCTGGGAGTATTTGGATAGGCTGTCCATTGGGACCATTTACACTGAATGGCGTAGTGCCTGGACCAAATGGATTAATTTTCGGAAATTGAGGAATAACAATCTTGTATATTTTCCCATCGTCATCTGTTATTATTCCTGGAGTTGTGCCAGGTCTGGCAGGTACAATTTTTATTGGCCGCCCTCCAGGACCTTGAATAGATCCTGGTGTAACATCTGCACCGGCTGGTAATATAATTCTTATTATATCACCTTTGCTATTGGTAACTGTACCTGGTGTGGTACCTGGTCCACCTGGTATTATTTGAATAGGAAGTCTTCCTGGAACATTTAGATAACTAGGTGTACTTCCACCAAAAGGACCTGGAGCTGGGAATATAGGGAAGACTATTTTCACTATTTTACCGTCTGAATTGGTCACGGCTCCTGGTGTTGTTCCTGGTCCAGCTGGTTGCAGTTTTATTGGTTGGCCTCCTGGGCCTTCAACAGACCCAGGTGTAACATCTCCTCCTGCTGGTAATATTATTCGTATCACATTACCTCGTGGATCAGTTACAGCACCAGGTGTTGAACCAGGACCACCAGGTACAATCTGTATTGGTTGCCCTTTAGGACCGCTGATGTACATTGGAGTTGTTCCGGCTACAAAGGGGTTTGGTATTGGGAAAATTGGTATAATTACTTTAATGATTTGCCCATCCGAATCTGTAATAGCACCAGGAGTTGTTCCTCGACCAGCAGGTACAATTCGTATCATTCGTCCTTTGGGATCTCTAATAGATCCTGGAGTAACATTGGCCCCAGATGGCAATATTATTCGAATTATGCGACCATTCTGATCTGTCACTGCACCTGGTGTTGTTCCTGGTCCCCCTGGTACAACTTCGATTCGTTTTCCATCCGGACCAGGAATATTAGCTGGAGTACTTCCACTGATATAGGGTCCTGGAGCAGGGAATTGTGGTATAATTATTCTTATTATGTAGCCATCTGAATTTGTTTGAACACCAGGTGTTGTTCCAGGTCCTGCGGGTTCTATACGAATAGTTCGACTTCCTGGGCCTTTAATAGATCCAGGTGTTACGTCTGCTCCTGCAGGTAAAATTATTTTGTAAATATTACCATCAGGTCCCGTTACTGCTCCAGGAATATTATTTGGTCCACCTGGCACTATGAGAATTGGCTGTCCTTTATTTCCACTAATTATCGCCGGTGAAGTTCCTGATCCAAAAGGATTTTGTATATTAAATTTTGGAATAATTACCTTTCTTATTTGACCATCTGAATTTGTTACAACTCCTGGAGTTTTACCTGACCCTGCTGGTTGAAGCTGTATTGGTTGGCCTCCTGGACCTTGAATAGAACCGGGAGTTAAATTAGCCCCTGCGGGTAATATAATTCGAATTATATTTCCATTGGGACCAGTTACTGCACCAGGTGTAGTACCAGGTCCTCCAGGAACAATCTGTATAGGTTGTCCTTGAGGTCCTTTAATAAAGACAGGTCTATTTCTGTTACCGGAAGGACCTATTCCCCCTGGTAAAACTGGAATTCTTACTGTTGCTATATGACCATCAGAATCGGTAATAACACCCGGTGATGTACCTGGACCGACTGGTTGGATCACTATTCTGCGCCCTCCTGTTCCAGGAATAGAACCAGGTGTTAGTCCACCTCCTGTTGGTAGTATAATTCTATGGATAGTTCCTCCGGCATCTGTAACGACACCAGGTGTGTTACCAGGGCCACCTGGTACTATTTGTATAGGTATGTTTCCAGGCCCTATCACATAACTGGCGGTACTGCCTTTATTAACTCCTGGTCCGAAAGGTAATGGAACCGGCATTTGGGGCATTACAATTTGTTCAATTTGTCCCTTTGAGTTTGTTATGATACCTGGAGTACTTCCTGGTCCAGCTGGTATTATTTGTATTGAGCTTCCGCCTGGTCCTTTAATTGAACCTGGAGTAACATCTGCACCCGATGGTAATATTATTCTTATTAAATTTCCATCAGAATCTGTTACAGTTCCTGGCGTTGATCCTGGCCCTGCTGGAACCAGTTGAACTGGACGTCCTTCTCCATTTGGTCCTGGTATAATGACAAAAGTAGGAGTCTCTTCAGATTCACTTGATACGTATTCACCGGTGATATATTCTGCTGTAGCATATTCATCTGTTGCGTATTCTCCAGATACATATTCACCTGTTGTGTATTCACTAGTAGCATATTCACCAGTTACATATTCCCCAGTTGCGTATTCATCTGTAGCGTATTCACCTGTTGCATACTCTCCTGTTATGTATTCACCAGTCGCATATTCTCCGGTTGCGTATTCACCAGTTGCATATTCACTAGTTGCGTATTCTCCAGTTACATATTCACCACTTGCGTATTCACCAGTTGCATATTCGCCAGTTGCATATTCACTTGTAGCGTATTCACCTGTTACATATTCTCCAGTTGCATACTCACCGGTTGCGTATTCTCCTGTAGCATATTCACCAGTTGCATATTCTCCAGTTGCATATTCACCAGTTGCATATTCACCAGTTACATATTCACCAGATGCATATTCACCAGTTGCGTATTCTCCAGTTGCATATTCGCCTGTTACGTATTCACCAGTTGCGTACTCTCCAGTAGCATATTCTCCTGTTGCGTATTCACCTGTTACGTATTCACCAGTTGCGTATTCACCAGTTGCGTATTCACCAGTTACATATTCTCCGGTTGCATATTCTCCGGTTTCATACTCTCCTGTTGTGTACTCACCTGTGCCATATTCACCTGTTGCGTATTCCCCAGTTACATATTCACCAGTTGCATATTCTCCAGTTACGTATTCGCCAGTTGCATATTCGCCAGTTTCGTATTCGCCAGTTACATATTCACCAGTTGCATATTCGCCAGTTACATATTCACCAGTTGCATATTCGCCAGTTACATATTCACCAGTTTCATATTCACCAGTTTCGTACTCACCCGTAGCGTATTCATCTTCACAGTCATCTGATCCTCCTCCGAAGAGTCCGGAAATAAATCCAGTTATTAACCCATGTTTGTGGCACTTCTTACGTTGTTCTCCCGTAGCATATTCACCAGTTGTATATTCACCTGTTGCATATTCTTCTGTAGAATATTCACCTGTGGCGTATTCACCAGTTTCATATTCCCCTGAAGCATATTCACCCGTAACATACTCTCCAGTTGCATATTCGCCGGTTTCATATTCTCCTGTAGCATATTCTCCTGTAACATACTCACCAGTTTCATACTCACCAGTTTCATACTCACCAGTAACATATTCTCCCGTTTCATATTGATCTCCACAATCATCTGATCCTCCCCCGAATAGGCCAGATATAAATCCTGTTATTAATCCGTGTTGTTTGCAACCAGATTTCTCTTGTGTGTTTCCTCCTCCAAATAAACCACCTAGAAGTCCTAATGCTACGTCGCCAGTCGGTCCTTTTCGCTTTCCAGGTACGCCCCCACCTATGCTGTCACTAATAGCGTCCGGTGCTGCGGCTGCCAGGTTGTTTGATGTTCCGGCATTGCCAGTAGCTTTTACTTCTCCGCCTAGACCACCGGCATTTTGAATTGGAGATTTGTTGTCAGGACTGTTGTCACTGAGGACAAATGCATGTATGAGTTTCCTTACTTCCGATAAGAAGAAAGGATTGGAGACGCCCGTCGTGACGATGAACGCACGCTGAAGACCGTTGATCACGCATTTGGACTTCTGTGCGAGATCCTCCCCGTGGACGTCGTTGGCTGTTCTCTCGGATATCGCCGCCGCGAACCCAGCCGCAGCAGCCATCATGGAGGTCCGTGACGCATACTGCAGCTTTGCGAAGTCCCCGTACGCCTCCGTCATGGTGTCCAGTATCTGTCCGAATTGCTGTGCTTCCTCTGGCGTGAAGGCACCGCATTGTTTTAAGTAATTCACGAACACATCTGCGAAATTCTTACCACTTTCTCGTGAAAGCAAAGGATCATTTTGGGCTATTCCAACATTTTGACCAAGTATCTGAATAGGCTGAACATCTATTAGAAAAATAGCGATGAGGACATGGGATAACCACCCCATGTTTAGGCTCAAGAAGCTATCCTGTCGGTTACTGTGCTTCAAACGAAGAAATTTCCCTTTTTATACCCAGAGAAATTGCATTAAAAAGTGCGACACATTTATTGATACAATAAATATTTTATAATCTCCACAGTAATTTAATAGTGAGCCCTTGCGTCGAACGTGCGTCATAAAATTCTGTAATTTCTTCTTCTAATAGGTATTTACTTAGCTGCGCATGGAGCAGATTTTATTTCTGAAACAAAACAGTTTATTATTGTCTTTATAGCTGCTTATAAGAAAAATTACTTATCCTATTATCGATTTTATTGGAATATATATAGATTTGATTCTTTCTAAATCGTGTAAATACCATTTTATGCCATATTTTCCTTATACCAATCATTCGATAGGAAAACTAAACTAAGAATTAAATCTTCAAATATAGAAATCAAATGAAATAATGTACTTCATTGAATTATTTCACTACTATATCTCAACGATGTTTACATAATTAAGAATTATATGAAACAAGTTAATATTAAATAAAACATCTTTACTTAGAATATGATGATGAAGAAATTCATTATTTTAGGCAAAACGTGTTCTGTTTTTATAATTTTTAATTAAACTTAAATTTCCATTTAGATTTCCTATCTAATTTAATCTTATAATTATATTTTTGAAAATTCCTTATGCGGCACTGGATATATTATAGAAAATATCTATATTGATCTACGTTTTGTGTTTTTATTAAAGTTTGGGCTATTTTTAAGGATATAGGGAGAGGCTGTTACAATGTTATAGATATTTTAACCTTTTTAAAAACAATATTTTTAATGAAAAATACTACCGTTGAAATTTGTAATTTCTTAAAAAATTGAAAATTTTAACTGCATAGCAAGAATGTGTATTTAAATGTGCTTATTGATTATGCAATATTATATATTATTTTTATTAGTACTTTGTACATTTTAATTTTTACCGAATTTTTGAAAACTGAAATCGGTATTTTTGTTTTTATTTGGTAACATATTCAACTCAAAAGTTACGATATTTCTTGTTATAGTTTAATCTAAATTTATCGAATTGTGGGAAGCTTATATCAGTTTAATGAATTAATAAATACACATCTTTAGGAAAATAGAAAATAGTATTTACTAGTTCATCAAGTATAAAAAAATTTAAGAGCTGATTATTTGTATTTATATTAAACCTTTATATTTGGATTTAATTTATATATATATATATATATATATATATATATATATATATATATGTATCTTTGTTGTATATATCTGGTACATTTAAAACGATATTAAAATGAAGTATGGATTTCTAATATTTTTGAAAAATTGCATTAATTGATTTTTTAATGATGTCCAAATTCTAAAAATATTGACTTAAATATTTATAAATTCAATTATGTGTATTTATGTATTATTTTATATTATAAACAGAGTTATATAATTGACACAGTCCTCCCATTTCTTATTTTTTTATTTTTCATCACATTATGGTTTTCTGTTTTATGCAATTTAAGAATGCTAATTTTCTATAACTGTAAAAAGTATATATCTATCTAAGAAAAATATTTTCAACTTTTTATTATCGAAACTACAGTATACTTGTAAGCGATGAGGTACTTCTACTTACTAGACTGGAGGAATTTCGATATATCCTTTTCTCTTAATTTAATTTTTACCCCTGTTTCGATTTTTCAAAAATTCTGATAAGAATTTTTTAAGCGTTTTCTATCTAGATCTCAAAAATAATTTTGTTTTGATATTATGTACTGTAACAAGATCGTTCACGTTGAAATGATTTTAAAATAAAACTAAATAAAAAAATTATACAAATTGTATCAAACGATACTCTATTAAAATATATAGTTTTGTATTATGCATTTAAATTTCGTCGTTACTTGTGTTACAAAATGTATATTTAAAATTTGTAGCGCAATATCATACCATGAATAATTTATGTGATATATTATTTCTAAGTTTAAGTGATGCATTTTTGGTATATTTATTTATTGTTTAAATGTTCTATTTAGTTCTTGATTGAATTGTTAATAAATGGAAATGGCAAAATAGCCTAAATTAGTATTCTCATCGGTATTTATTCCCCTAAAACTAAGCTGTTTTAGGTAAAAAATTCTGGTGAAATATTTTTTCATCGAAAACGAATAACTTTAGGTATAAAATTTCATTTACATCTTCATAACTAATTGTTTCCATATATTTATGTTTATATTTCCATTTAGCATAATTAGCTAAAAAATCATTTAATTTTACGTGAGAAGTTCAAGAGAGATAGTAATTCGATGATGTTCTTTAACTTTAATTTAATTTATGAAAATTTTGGTTTTAGTCTCATATCTTAATTACTGTCATCAAAATAATTTATAAACAATTTTGTGTAAGTTGTTAAATGTTTCTAGAAATATGAAAAATCTTATTGGAAATTTCTTTCACAAGAAGCTGAATTATGAAAAGCATTTAAAATACAATTGTATTACTTTTAAATTTATTTTGGCAGTTTTAGTAACCGTGAACATATCTAATAGCTACGTAATTTTGGTCCACAGTCAAGTGACGATGTTAACACCTGACCTAGCATTCTCTTAAATTTTTCGTCCAATACTGATGGTGAAAATGTATGCTTCAGTAACATTTAAGGCGTATAAATTCTCACATCTCCATTATGTTTTGTTTGGATATTCAATCGGATATGTTCCTGACGCGAGAATTTTCCTCACAAGATTATTGTGGTATTAAAAGCTATTACGTCAATAAATTATATTGAAGGAATTAATTTTGTCAGCCAAATCTCTCGTTATGAATATAATTAATTATATACAGCATTGCTTAAAATATCTACTTCTATCGGCATCTGTCTGTTTTAACTGACCTACATTGAAAATGCTACAAAGTTGCCAAAAAAAAAAACGAAACTCGGCGAACAGAGAGGTAGCAACGTATAATAAGTGATATTGTTATGAAACAAACACATTTAATTAATAAAGAAACAAAATTTACAAAGGAGTCATATCGGGGTTCGCTCCCGCCTGCGTAGCGTACAACGAGTAAGTCTCAATATTACAAAGCAAAAACAGCTTCGTCAGACTTCCTGGCACCAACCGTCTCCCTACTCACCCTCCCCCATCAGAGCCTCTTAAAATCTGAAGTTGAAGGTGAGGCATTACAATATGTATTTCAAAATGATAAGCATAATACAGAGCGAAAACAAGATCGGGTCAGTAGGTTTGAAAAATATAATGGTGTGGAGGGACCCTGGACTATAACAGCGGTTATCAGGTTTAATCCCTCCATCACCAAGGCTGTGCAAGGAGAACCTTCAGGATATCCCAGAGACGTCCCCTTCAGGGGGCTTATCTTCTTTAGGTAAACATGGGTGTCACAATTCTGAGGTACCCCAATGAACTGTCCTCTTCTTTATTTTCTTCTCTCTACTCTTCTGCCTTTTCTTCCTTTTCTCCCTCATTGTAATTGTCGCGCAAGAGGTTGAGGGCTTCTCTTATGTAGCTTTGGCCACTCTTTCTATTAGCTCCTCTTGGGGACTAAATCACCTACGTGATTGCCATGCGTGGAGACCCGTGTCCCTGAAAAGGAGGGTCCTGGTAATTTAGGCCCCCAGAGACCAACATATTACTTTGGCTTCTGTTTCAGATAAACGGGAGGAGTGCCGTGCTTCTCAGCAAATGAATCGGCATACATTAACATTACCATTATTCCAAATTCTTTGCGTTGTTTCCCGTGTCAGAGATTTGACTCCAAAGCAGCTTGCAGGTAAAAACTAACTTGTGGTCGCTGCGCAGCAATTGGCCATGACACCTCGTCTTGTACTGCAAAGGAGAGGTGTGTCAACTGTAAGAGTGATCACCCTTCCTACGCTAGAAGTTGTCCTATCTGGATGCTGAAATAGGAGATCACAACCACTAAAGTTAATAATTGTTCATATCCCGAAGCGAGACGTGCTGTTACAGCTCGTACACCTCAAGCAGGAGTTAGCTATGCAATTGTCGCAACTAAAGTCACCAGAACGGCTAGTAGGCAAACGGATGCTATTTCACTTCCAGTTGTTAAATTACCCTCTTCATCTACACAAAGGCCAAAATCGACCTCTACAACCACTTCGCGTTTAAAACTAAGATCTGCAAAAGAGGACAATTCTACGCCCTCCATATCCACCCATAAAGCCTTATCCCTGGAGACTGGTGCTGTTTCTCTACATCACTCCAACGAAGATCTATCTCTCGAGCAGATGTCAGATTATATACCTTCCAGCTCCGGAAAGGAGATTTCCAAAATAAACAATAACCTCCTTTGTTTCTTGGAACTGCCATGGTTTGCTTTCCCATCATTTGGTCTTGCCGCTATTTGGCCTCGTCGGCTCCGTCAATAAAATGGTCGTCGTCATTGCTGCTAGGCCGGCAGTACGGTCCGCTGTTGGTCCAACGCCGGGTGGCCAGCAATGCCATATTGGCCGCATGTGGACTTTGTAATTGCCAATACATGCCCATATACGGCTATCCATCGGCCCTTTGCTGTTTGGCCGACGATAGCCGTTCTTACCGACGTAAGGGCTGGTTATAGTTATTTATTTTTATAAAAATTGAATTCATTTTTATCCGTTAATATTGTTAAAGTTAATATGGAAGTATTGGAAATCCACATCAAATTAATACTGAATATATTTTTGTTATTCTAAAAGACATAATTGTTATCCACGTAAATGTCAAATATCATAAAAGCATATTTAGTTCTTAATTATATAAGGATTAAAAAATGTATTACTAACTCATACTTTAAATTATTTTTGTGACAATGCTATCTAAATTTTACCGATTTTATTTAAATAATTGAAAAATATTTTTATCTTCAGTTTTTAAAATAATTTTTTGACATTATAGATTTCCATTATTTATAAATTTTTTTAAAAATATTCTTGTGTAACCAAGTATCAATTTATTGCTAAAACTGAACTTGAAGGTATAAAAAAATTCCAGTTGTTTTATAATTTTATAGAATTATTTTCAAGGACACACACACACACACACACACACACACACACACACACACACACACACACACACACACACACACACACACACACACACACACACACACACATCACACACTCACACATCACACACACACACACACACACACACACACACACACACACATATATATATATATATTCTTTGTATATAAGTATATAAATTAATATTTCATTTTCCAAATCAGTTAACTCTATGTAACAAGATGTTGAGAAAAATGATAAAAGAAGTATAAAGATTAAAACTTTTTATTACTCATAAAAATTAACACAGCAAAATCCATATATAAGTGAAAGGTCCAAATATTAATGGAATTAACATTTTTTTACTTATGATAATACTGAAAATGAAAAAGTATCTACTATTTTTATTTAAATTAAAAAAAAATTTTTTTTACATTTGAAATTTACAAGTTTTTATTTTTTATGATTGTGGTCTACCTTCCAAATTAGTACTCTGGAACAAATTTCTCCCTTTGTGAAGATTTTCACTTTGTTGTAATACTCTGAAAATAAAAAAAATAAAAAAACATAATTGTTAATCTGATTCAATTTAATTACAAAAATATAAACACAAAGATGTTAATAATAGCCCAGTAAAAAAAAACAGAAAAAATTGTGTTGATATGTTTATATAAATCAGGTGAAACTTCATGTATAACACTTACTTTCACATATTTAGGTATTATTTCACAGCATTATCCATTTGAATAAGGAGAATCCAACATAACTATTTTTAAATTTATAATTAAATTTTACAATCAAAGCAAAACAAGTCAAGCACTTGAATAGTTAAAATAACCTAACAAATATATATGAAGGCCAAGAGTTTAATTCTGCACTTTGGTTGTGAATGCCTATAATAGTGTCAACTTTTCATTCAGAATTAACGACTCATAAAAATAGAATATTACTAATACAATTTTTTATGATGGAATCTTTTACTTAATTTAAGTTTTATCCCTTTAAAAAAGGGGAATGGTTATTTGTAACATTATGTCCACAATGAGCATGCCTGGGAACTAAACACTGAGTGTTTTGCGTTATGCTGAGCACCTAATCGAGACATGTGCTTCGCAGCCCAGGGGCTCTCGGTCAGGAAAACAGAAAAGCACTCTAAACCTTGGCCCCGTAGTTTGTCGTGCCAGAGTTTTGTTTTAGTTTATATTGATATTTATTTATACACACATATACATACACATTACAATAAATAACATTAAGTGACAAATGAAAAATCAACATTCATCAAATTTGATAATTCTTGATTAAAAATAGAGATAATAATTGGGTTAAATGAAAATAATTTCAGTTAAATGACTTAATAGAAATTTTAATCACCTGACTTAAAAAAAATCAATGTTTTAAACAGAATATTACATTTTCAAGGTTATAATAATAGAATGTAATTAATTTATAACATAGACTTTGTATTTCATGCTTTTCAAAAATCATATTTTGAACTAATAAAAAATGGTTAATAAAATACTCATCTCTCAATGATTATCAAATTATTTTTTTATACATAACTACGATTACAAATAACTAAAGTTTATAAAGTCATGGTAATTAAAATAAATATTGATGAACTTTAAAACATATTGACAATCTCGAATTATTTATACAATATTCATGCATAATCTTATTAACATGGAATTTATTTTTTATTTTTTTTACAAGTGATTACAGATGGATGAAAAAAAAATACGTTAATTAATACAAAAGATTAACAAATTTTGAATACATGCATTCTAGTTGTTGCACAGTAAAATTTACATCACAAGTAATTAACATAATCACGAATTATTTAGAAGAAAAAATATTTTACATAACTTTGCAATTCTTATTTTACACAAAGTATTAAATTTATATTTAATACAATATTATTAGAAAATAAGTTATTGATTCTGGACTAGTTTAAATAGGTACAATTTACATTGGAGTGGGGAGACGTTAGAAACACAATAAGCTTCAAAGCTAATGTATAAAATGAAATATTAGCAAGTAGCCATCAATTATAAACATAAACAATAATTTGTTACTTTATTTAAAAATATTACCTATATTTACTTGCTAATAGTATTTATAGTTACAATTATTTGCAAATCTTATATTAACTACATTTAATTGTATTAAAATTAAATTATTTGTTAATATTATTTACAATTATTTGTTAATACAAATAATTAAAAAATTGTAATACAAGGAAATAAATTATCTGGTTTGTAATTACCAATGATATTGAAAAATATTAAGGAAAAATGTGTATTTATGGTTAGAGGTGGTAAATGATCGAGACTACATATAAGCATAAAATACCTATTAAATAGATATTGTTCATCATAATTATATCACTTAACATTTGTGAATTATTAAAAATGAAAATGAAATGAATAAAAATAAACTCATTTTCTTTATTCTTACATATTTTAAGAAAACTGCTTAAAAGTAATATAAAAATAATCTTAATTTTAAGAAAAGTAAAATGAATAAATAAGTTCGATGTTACATTCGTCGCTTACAGTAAATGCTTATCAAAACTAAACAAAACATTACAAAATTGACTTATTTATTAAACGTTTTCTGTATAGTCTTATTAGCATTAATTAAAAAATATTTTCTAAAATGAGTTAAAGTAAAACTATATTTGTCAACACAATATTACAACATATTTTATTTTTTTTAAATTTTTACAACTGATTAATTTGCATAGTCAGAACTACTCAATTTGTAAATTAAATTTCCCAAGTTACAAAAAAATTTCTTATGGAAAAAACTTATTTCACTTTGAGTAAATATATAAAGGAAGCACTTAAAAGATTTCAGAAATTTATACACTGTTCTTAATGATTAAAAAAAGTTCATCAATATATCAAAATTTATTGTACATTTAAATATGTTAGATACATATTACTCTTCTAAAACATTGGTTTTACTCATAGCCAAAAAGAAAGACTTGTTTTTGTATGTAGACCATTATAATAGCAGCATTTTAAAGGAACTGGTTTCGCAACTTCTGCAGCATGACATCTGTGACAGATAGTTCTATAAATAAAAAAGTATTTATAATTCCAAGTGAAAGTTAATTTGACACATAAGGTTTTTTGCCTTTATATATGCAGAAAATAAAATATGCTCAATCGGGCTATGTTGGTTATAGAGGAAAAGAGGAAAATATCTTAAAACTTAAAAACTGATTGATTACATGAGAATATATATAAAGGTCACTTTCCAGTATAATATATTTATACCAAATGTTATTGATAAAAAAATTTTCTATAACAAATTCAAGTTTTACAAGAAGCCTGAAAAAGGATAAAATGTATAAATAAAGAAGAGCTAACTATTTCCTTTATGTTATTTGGCAATATTATTTTCTTTGCTAAGTTTTGATTTCATAATCATTTGCAATCCGTAAATAGCTGATTCAACATGTAGAACAGCTGTAAAAAAAACACATTCAACATGTTAATGAATGAAATATCAATTTTAAAATATTAAATGCTTAACTGATAAATAAGATTAAACTTAAATTATATTCTTTTCTGTAATAAAATGATTAAATTATTCTGAAGATGGATATCACAAAACTTTGTCTCTTTGATAACAAGTGGTGTTTTGAATAATTTTGACCAATATCTGGGATTTAAGTTTAATCTCGTTTTATGTTATAAATTAGAATAAGAAAACAAACAAAATAATGTCAACTATCAAAAATGACTGTAACCTCTGTATTTTCTGTAAAATACTCAAATAAAACAACAAAAGAGATATTGTGCAATTAAAAACAGTAAAAAAATTTAGCAATATATACATATGTATATATATGCACAAACCTAATTATGCTTACTATATTAAAACAATAAAATAAACATATGTTTACAAATGCAATATTTTAAACATTATTTGTTATTATTTTGAAGTTGTATAGTGAATTTCAAAATTAGAAGTATCTCTGAAATCAAAACAGATAAACTTTTTTTAACTATTTCTCATATTATACTCATTTTATTTGTATACCTTACTAATTTACTTTGTTTAAAATTATGCTTAAGTTCTTAATTTAACTTCAATTCCTTAAAAAGAAAAATCAAAAGTAAATAAAAATAATTTTGACAATATTATATCTAGGACAATATTGTCATCAAAATCAGACTTTTTAATTCGGTAAAGGAGAAAAAATTATGTTTTAATTGTATGTTTATGTGTGTATATATATATAAGATTAAATACATCATTTACCCATTATCCGGTCGATTATTCACTATTACAATAAAACCATTTACATTACTATAAAAGAATTAAAAGAATCAAGTGATCAAAATGTCAAAAATATCATCAAATGTTTGAAGTTTTAATCACTTTTTCCAAAATGTAAAGGGACAAATACTCTAGTTAACTTATATTTTCATTGATACAAATTGTTTGAAATTATTGTTAATTCATACTTCAATTTTTCAGTCATAAATAAAAACATAAAATGTGAGTTTAAATATAATAAAATATGTAAACACAAGAGTAGCTTCTAAGCTGCTACATCTGGCAGCATTCTTTGCATGGAAATAGTTAACATATTACACAACTAATTTAAATAATAACAGAGTTGTTGGAACATTTTTTCATATACGTTAATATTAATTTTCTCACCATAGAATTCCAGATGTTATTTTTAATTTGTCGCAATTAATCTGTCAGATTCCTACAGAAATTATAAAAATTTACTATTTTTAGTATTATATTTTCAAGTTTATACAATTTTCAAGTTTTAGATGCAAAAATATTTCGCTAAAAAATCAACAATGATTTTAATGGTTGACAGGGTTATACATAAAAACCATGTTATACAAACAATAAAATATTTTGTAATGTTTATGCATTGTAAAAATTTTCACTCCTTAAAACAGATCTTTGAGGAGTATACAAAATGTAAAACCAGGAATCCTTATAAGACAAAATATTTCGATCAGTAAAAATTGACTTAAAAATAATAGTAAATAAGAAAGCCTTTTAAAAATAAAAAAATTAAAGTTTATATGGAATTCGTACACAATTTTTTGATCATAAATGTTACTTGATCCTATATTAATTTATTGAAAATAAACATCTAACCGCTTTCAAATAGAATATTTTTAGGCTGTCCTTTATTTCATAAACTTGCTTCGTAACAAACAAAAAAAAATGTAATAAATACGTTTAAGCCTTGTAGCAGTCAAATTGGATTAAAAAAATTGAGCATTGAAAAATTTATTATACTAGTTGATTAAATATAACTAATATATGGAAAAATACTTCTGTGCATGAAACATTTTTCTAACACGGTAATGAAATTATTCTGAAATGACAAACATTTTCCAATGTCTTTCTCTTGTTGTCATGTGATCAATAGTTTATGAAGTTTTCATAATAAGTCAATAATATTCCAACATAAATATATCATTCTTGCATCATTCATAACAATTCTATCCTGATATAAAAACAGCAACAATAAATGCATACTTAGCTTCTATTTCTCTTGGCTCACAACATCGACTCTTCCGCCACTTCACATGAACGGCCGACGCTGACATAAACACTTCCTAATATCTGACGTCATACTGTCACGCGGTATACACAATAAATGTGAAAATTAAATTTCTTTCTGAAAATTTGTTTTTAAAGGGTTTAAAAAGTCATCTGATAATTAATTAACATCTCAAAAAAACTGTTATTTGGAAAAAATAGTCTTTGCCGATAAAATAAAAAATAGCGCTACAACTGATTGTCTTAATTTTGCTGGCCAACAGCTTCAGGGCCAACAATGGCCAGAATCTGTTGGCCCACTACTTATCATCCAGCACCGGCCCGGTTTACTTTGGCCAGCACTCATCCGTGGCCGTAATGGCCGGAGCTGGGCCATCAAACAACCATGAGCGGGTTGCCGTGTCCAACAAAAAACCGACTTGGCCAGCAGCGGCCCGGATTTTTGCCGGCAGTTTGTGTTTGCTGGGTACTACACCTGCACTTATTAGGCTCTATGATGCCCGGTCATACAACATTCCACTCTTTCTCAACAGGAATAAAATCTAATCTTTTAATATCTGATCTATATGATATCCTTTATGACAAAACGGACTTTATATTACATCCACCTTGTCATGATCCACACATTAAAATTATCAATCCTTTTGTTCGTTATAGAAAATCCGACACAACAACTACTGTTTTCCAGCAGCTATATGCCTCACATCCCTGTCAGTATGCCACGTACACACCAATTTTCACCGACGGATCAAAATCTACAGGACATTTTATTTATTATATGTTTCCGATTTCATTTTATTCTTGTGTCTTTTTAAATTTTGAATTCTCCATTGGATATATGTGTTCCATCTCTTTTCTATATGTAAATAATCTTATATTTTACATATTTTACTTTATTGATCTTCATTTAGCATTGTTAAATTTAAAAAAAAAATTACGATTACATATATATATATATATATATATATATATATATATATATATATATATATATATATATATATATATATATATATTGTTCTGACGCTGAATTAAATTTACACCGTGAATTTATCACAGAACATATTAGCAATAAATTTTTTTATTATCATCTCTGATTGCACATAATAAAAGATTAATTTACAGGAACATTTTGTAATAGAAACACCACCATAACATTCTCAACTTAGCCGTTCTGAATCACTTTTTGAATCCACTCGATCAGCCCGCTCTTCTTTTTATTTTTTTAAAAAAGCTCGTGTTGCTGCCTCCGCAGCGCCATCTCGAGTCGTCGAAATCATTACAATGTATGTGTGTGTGTGTATTTATCTGTATGTATATATATATCGTTATGTATAATGATCACTTCTCGAAAAGCGAACATTTCGTAACATGTGACGTTCTTAATTATGAGTTTTATAACTTCGGTGAAAATTCCGGTGATAGTTTTTGCATCAAGTATAAAAAGACTATGAACCATAATCTCGATACACTGTCATTCGACAAAGTATTCAGTGCACAAACGTACTGGTAAGTATTTCTTGTTACATGCTATATCAGAAAAACTTTTCAACGAGCAAAAAAACTCAAGTGCAACTTTAGTATGACAAATATTTTATACATTCTTAATTTAAACTAATTTTTCGAGTCGCGTCTATCATCCATTTTACATAATTGTGTTGAAAAGAAAGTTTGCACTTCACAATATCTTCCTATCGCGTAAATGTCACGTTATAACGATTCATCTTCTTAGTGTAGTTCATTTAATTACCAGTAAAATATAGTATCATCCAATTGCACCAGTTTTATACAACTTTAAGTAATTCCTGAAGTACATTGTAGATGAATGTATAAAAGTTATAAAATGTTACATTGTAAAAGTAATTAATGTTAAATAATACATTTCATTCTTTATTTTGTCTTATGAAGGCAGTGCAGTTCTTTTAGTAACGCCTTCATGATTATGTGAAAAATAACTTCTTTATATCTAGTTTTGAAAAATTAGTGATTTCTTATATTATCGAATAGATCTTCTAAAAGAAAGAGGAGAACATTTATCTAATTATTTAACAATCTATAATTGCAAATAACCAAGTTTTGTTATTTTCTATTTTGCGAAGAGTCCTTTGAGTAGTATAGTTTAAAATATATAATTAAGATATAATAATATCATATCTTAATCACTGTTTTATTTGTTTGTGGGCAGATTCTGGTTATTCATAAGGTATACTCTGTAGTTATTAATGCATACTCTGTTTAATTATAGAAATTTAAATAAGTTTTAATTAATAGAAATTTAAATCAATTAAATATTCATTGATATTTATTTTAGTTTTCTTTCATTTTAAAATGTTACTCATCTGTTTTTGCTTATTTCTAAATATCTGATATATGTCATATCAGTTCTAGAAAACAGTTGGACGCGCGCGTGCTAAACAATTTATAATATTGAGAGTAATGGATGTTTAGTTCCTTTTAGAAAATCCGATGCAACCTAGAATATGTTCCAGTGTATCTAGATGGTTACAGTCATTTTTTACGGAAGTGGGTTAGAATTTCCTTTTATTATCGAGGAAAATATACACTTTTGGTGGTCACTTGTACGTCTAGTAACCTAATACACACTTAAAGTTGGCATAGTGTACTTTAAATTTACGATGCGGAAAATTCGATTGTATTCCTATCAATCAAAATGTTCTTCATATCATAATGAATGATGTGATTGCTATTTCATGTACATTTTTATTACGCGTAATTCTTGTTAAATACTATCTATTTCTGTAATGCTTTTGCTGTTAATAAAGTTATTTAAAAGTTTAAAGAAAATGTGGAATATCATCTATTTGTATAAAGTTTATAAAATAAATCGATATAATTTTAACATTTTGTACTTCAGTAAAAGCAGTGGGGGAACTGTTTAGAATAAAACGAACTATTTACATCTTGATTCGTAATTTGTGTAGAAAATTTACTACCTTTTATTAATATTTAATGTTATGTAATGTGACTTGTGAGTAAATGTCATGGTTTGGATCTGACATCATAAGTTGAATGAATATTTTGAACTATAATATGCGGGTGTCACAATTTGGAAGTATTTCTGTGTGATCTATATCCTTATCTTTTTTTTCTCATTTTCTACTTTACTCTCCTACATAGTTTTGGTTGCCTCACAAGAGGACGAGGGCTCCACTGGAGAAGTTATCGTCACTCTGTTGGTATTAGCATCTCCTAAGGACTAAATACCCATGTGTTTGCCGTGCGTAGAGACCTATTCTTGGAAAGCAGGATTCTGGAAGTTGAGGTCCCCAGGGACAAACACTTTACTTTCCTCTGTTTTAGGTAAATGGTTGTGTTGTGGTCCTGAGCACGTCAATCAGCTCTACTGGTCAAATTAAGGATGAATGCCATATGGGGATGTACTGTGAATGCATAGGACCTGGCTAGCATGAGTGCAGCTGATCTACACTCCCTTGTTGGACTTGGTTGTGGTTTGTGTGGTCAGATTCCGAAATTATATATAATATATTTATGAAGAATAAAACTTATTCTTCCATGGGTGTAACAATTGGAGTCTTGGAATGCAATCTTTTTGTTATTTATTAGAAAGACGGAATCTTTAAAAATTTTGTTCACTTTCTTGTTCAAAAAAGAATATTGGTTAAAGTTGGGAAATAAGTAATATACAGAAACTACAATTGACCTACTTGTAGATGTTGTATCAGTTACTGAATCAGCTATCATTAATAATATGCAACTGCTGGTAAACATTGAGATGAACGTCTGGCTTCATCGAAACTGGAGTTTTTCTCAGGGAGTGACCTTAACAAGGTTATTTTCTGAATAAATCTATGAATGAAATCCTTGAAAATTTCAAGGATTAGAAGGTATTTGGCATTAAGCACACGGCTGCCAGAAAAGATGGGAAATTCATTGACACTAATTATCTCATTCTGACATGCCACAAGAAACCGTTAGGCTGTACATTCCTATCATTTGCGTTGCTTTTAGTGCCAACGTTTTTGATATTCTAAAACTCCAGCACAGACAAATTTACTTACCGTTGCGTAATAGTTCGCCGTAACAGTGCAAATTGTACTACAAAGGAATAGTGTGTCAACGGCAACCAATTCTTCCTATTCTCGAAATTATCCAAAATGGGAACCAGAAGAAGATCATTACATTGAAGATAACAAATAAATGCTCGTACCTTGAGACTAGACGAATTGTTACAGCTCGTAGGCCACAGTCTGGTGTAAAGTATGCATTAAATTTTAGCAGATCCAGCTATACACAGACTTTTATGCAATCCCCCTTGTTATATTATCCCCAATATCTGCACCGAATCCAAAATCTAAAATATCCTTTATTTATAAAAAGTTCCTGCATATAAATCGAAAGCTTTAAAGACATTCAAATTAAAATCTGCGAAAGAGAGCTCTTTTACGATATACACCCACAAAGCCTCATTCTTGGAGGGTGACACTGTTTCTACAAATACCTAGGGTGGCGGTATATCGTTCAGGGAATAGACGGATAGCATGCTTTTCAGTGTCGAAAAAGGAGCTTTTCAATTTGATGCACAACTTCCTTTGTTTCGTGGAATTGCAATGGTTTGTGTTCCAATCTTGATGGCATCAAATCTATAATATCAGCTTACAGCTCGGTTTTACATTCAGTTACATTTCAGTTTTACTTGATTAATATTAATATAATATATAAAGTTAACACTATTGGGTGTGTAATTTTGTTTAATATTTCAATTAAAATAAATATTAGATTTCTATAGAAATTAAACAAATATTTTGAAGGTTTTTTTTTTCACTCAAAAATGGCTTATTTAGAACGAGATATTTAAAAAGCATTTTGCTGCAATGGTTAGCATTGCATTCCTGTGTCATTGGATGTTAAAAAATATACATTTTTATTATAATTATTGTGCAGTTATCGTGTTAAAAGTTGTAAAACACAGTAAAGTATATAAAAATTATATAGTTATTTTGAATATCATTCTCTCTCACACATATATATTGGAATTGTTCCATAATATACATAACACAATAATAGTTATAAATGAAGCAATTCAATCCATACTATATTTGCTTTTAATACTTTTATGGCTGCGTATGTTTTCTTTCTTATATTCCTCAACAAAGGCTATAAAATACGGAATAATTTCGTTCACTGTTTAAACTTTTAAAAATTCTCAATCATATTTTATTGCTTATTTTTATGATTAGTGTACCAGTTTGAATATGACTGGGAAAAATACTTACTTAGATTCATTTGCTTATTTTCAAAAACACGTTTTCACTTTTTCTTTGCATGATTTGCGTGGTAAATATTTTGTTACTAATATTTGACAATTTGCATTTGTTTGTAACAGGTGTATTGAAAAGAGTTGTTATTGAAAAGAAAATGTAAAACATTTAGTGAAAAGAACAAATTTTGGTCACACATTTTATTATCAAACATCAATATAATTTAAAATTATTGTAGTTTTACATGGAATGTTCAGCAACGCTTCATAAAATTAGAAAATGATTTCAGATAAGTATGAAGTGTATACTGATACATCCACGATATCGGTTGTTTCAAATCCAACAATTTTTGCGGAACTGATAACTTGTAATGCGGCGCCCAAAGCCTCCATTAGTATTTCTGTGAATTCAACATCTGTGCTTACTTCCGATGATTCGCTACGAACCTGTGAAAATAACATGGAGAGTTCATTGAAAAACATATTGAAATCGACGCTTTCCTCATCATTTATTCCAGACTTGAGAGCCGTCAAAAGTTTGGAAATTTTCTGTTTTCCATCAGCAGTTGATACTTCTTGTAGCGCTGTTCTGGCTTTCTGAAAAGTTCCTTGTGCATCATTTTCACATTGTCCTGTGCTAGAATCAGGGCTTGGTGCTGCCATGTCATTTCTTAGATACTGATTACCACCTGGTATTGCGCCACCTAAAGCTTCACCTGAATTTGGATAGGGAGAAGGTGCTTGCATGTCACCATCTTGAGAGTAATCGGTGCTGGAAGAACCGCAGAAACTATGCAGTTGTCCGTCTAAGCTTGGGAAGTTGAAATCAGTATTCGGAGTTGAAACTGGAATGTCATTAACTAACTTCAAGAGTTGAGGAATATAAAGCATGCCTCCAAATTGTGGGTTTTGATTGGGATAGTCCTGGAAACCATTGTTTACTAGTACTAAATTATCGAAAGTACCTTGGAATCCAGGAAGCAAGAAATTACCAGTCGGTCCATAAAGATTATCCTGAGGTATAACATTTGGATCGATCTGTCCTCCGGGAAAGAGCGGTTGTATAAATTTAATAAGTTGTGGATAACTAACTGGTTGACCTGTAAGAATCTGGTTTACGCCTTCAGGGAATTGACTAGGATCGAAAATTCCACCTGGTAAATTCATTCCATTTAAATACTGCGGGAGTACGTAAGAGATCCCGAATCCTGGACTCCCTGGACCCAGTGGCTGTGGTGGAAGATTATTTTGAGGTTGTCCGAATGGATATTTCGGCAAAGTTATTTCTGTAATTTGACCTTGAGGGTTCATTTTTGCTCCTGGAGTTGTTCCAGGTCCTGCAGGTATAATTTGAATTGGCTTGCCATCAGGTCCATTTATAGTTCCAGGAGTCACTGGTGAATCTTGTGGTAATATTAGTTTACTGATATATCCATCAGAATCCGTTACAATTGCTGTAGTGGTACCAGGAACAATTTGTATAGGTTCACCATTAGCTCCAATGAAACCGGGCTGTGGTTGCTGTGGTTGACCAAATGGATATTGTGGCAAAATAAATTCAATTATGTTTCCATTTGAATCGGTTTTAGCACCTGGAGATACACCTGGTCCTGCCGGAAGAAGCTTTATTGGACGACCATCTGGACCTTGAATGAAACCAGGGGTCACCGGTAAATCCTGCGGTAAAACTATTTCAATTATATTCCCTTCTGGTCCTGTAACCGTTCCTGGTGTAGATCCAGGAACAATCCTTATTGGCTCTCCATTAGATTGCGTGACACCTGGTATTAATGGTTCTCCAAATGGATATTGAGGCAAAAATAATTCGTTTATCTGTCCCATTGGATCTGTTCTCGCACCAGGTGTAGTACCTGGTCCAACGGGCTTTATTTTAATTGGTTTACCTCCTGGACCTGGAATAGAACCTGGCGTTACTGGCGATCCTGAAGGATAAATAATTTTTATGACTGTGCCATCCGGACCAGTTACTGCGCTTGGTGTGACTCCTGGTTGACCAGGAACAATTTGAATTGGTTCTCCTTGAGGTCCTTCAATTGAAGCTGGTGTATTGAAAGACTGTTCACTTCCTAATCTTTGAGGAATATATATAACACTTATTCTACCATCTGGTCCTGTTTGGGCTCCAGGCGTTGTCCCTGGGCCAGCTGGAATAATTCTTATTGCATTACCTCCTGGTCCTATAACAGTTCCTGGTGTAATACCTGAACCATAGGGTAATATTATATAATATATAGTTCCATCCGGACCAGTTACTGCTCCTGGAGTATTTCCTGGACCGCTTGGTATAAGAGATATACGTTGACCACCAGGACCACTAATTAGGGATGGTGTATTTTCACTTGGTCTTTGAAGACCTGAACCTGTTGGAATATATATTATTTTGATGTTTCCATCTGGTCCAGTTCTGGCTCCTGGAGTTGTGCCGGGACCAGCAGGTACAATTTTTATTGGATTTCCCCCAGGTCCTTCAATAGAGCCAGGTGTTGTTCCTGATCCTGATGGTAATACGATATAGTAAATTTTTCCATCTGGCCCAGTTACGGCACCTGGTGTGTTTCCGGGGCCGCTTGGTATGAGCGATATAGGTCTACCTTCAGGACCAGTAACTTGAGAGGGTGTACTTCCACCTGGACGTTGTGGACCTGGACCTTTTGGTATATATATTTTATCGATTTTTCCATCTGGTCCAGTTTCGGCACCAGGTGTGGTTCCTGGACCGGCTGGTAGAATTTTAATGGGATGTCCTCCAGGCCCTTCAACGGAACCTGGCGTGGTTCCTGATCCTGATGGTAAAACGATAAATTTAATTTTTCCATCAGGTCCTGTTACTGCGCCTGGAGTAGTTCCTGGACCACTAGGTATCAATTGTATAGGATTTCCACTTGGTCCGGTAACTTGAGAAGGAGTACTTCGACTTGGACCTTGAGGTTCGGGACCCTTTGGAACGTATATCTTATTTATTTTTCCGTCGGGACCCGTTTCTGCTCCTGGAGTAGTTCCTGGGCCTGCGGGTACTATTTTTATTGGTTTGCCTCCTGGTCCTTCAATTGAACCTGGCGTTGTTCCTGATCCTGATGGTAATACGATATAGTAAATTTTTCCATCTGGCCCAGTTACGGCACCTGGTGTGTTTCCGGGGCCGCTTGGTATGAGCGATATAGGTCTACCTTCAGGACCAGTAACTTGAGAGGGTGTACTTCCACCTGGACGTTGTGGACCTGGACCTTTTGGTATATATATTTTATCGATTTTTCCATCTGGTCCAGTTTCGGCACCAGGTGTGGTTCCTGGACCGGCTGGTAGAATTTTAATGGGGTGTCCTCCTGGTCCTTCAACTGAACCTGGCGTTGTTCCTGATCCTGATGGTAAAACGATAAATTTAATTTTTCCATCAGGTCCTGTTACTGCGCCTGGAGTAGTTCCGGGACCACTAGGTATCAATTGTATGGGATTTCCACCTGGTCCTGTAACTTGAGAAGGTGTGCTTCTACTTGGTCCTTGAGTTCCGGGTTTACGGGGAACATATATGGTATCGATGTTTCCATCGGGTCCTGTTTTTGCTCCGGGTGTTGTTCCTGGTCCTACTGGTATTATATTTACAGTTTGTCCTCCTGGTAATGTTACTGATCCCGGTGTTTTTCCTGAGCCTTGTGGTAATAATATTATAAAAGGTTTACCATCTGGGCCTAGTACTGCTCCTGGTGAGGTTCCTGGACCTGCAGGAATTAATTTTATGGGATGTCCATCTGCACCAGTGATTTCTAGTGGTGTTGTTCTACCTGGACCCTCTGGGCCTGAGACATTTTCAGAACTTCCTGGTGTTGTTCCGCCTTCTGTACCTGAGCTCTCACTGGGTGTTGTGTGATCACCTCTTGGAACGTATATTTTATTTATTTTTCCGTCGGGACCGGTTTCTGCTCCTGGAGTAGTTCCTGGGCCTGCGGGTACTATTTTTATTGGTTTGCCTCCTGGTCCTTCAATTGAACCTGGCGTTGTTCCTGATCCTGATGGTAATACGATATAGTAAATTTTTCCATCTGGCCCAGTTACGGCACCTGGTGTGTTTCCGGGGCCGCTTGGTATGAGCGATATAGGTCTACCTTCAGGACCAGTAACTTGAGAGGGTGTACTTCCACCTGGACGTTGTGGACCTGGACCTTTTGGTATATATATTTTATCGATTTTTCCATCTGGTCCAGTTTCGGCACCAGGTGTGGTTCCTGGACCGGCTGGTAGAATTTTAATGGGATGTCCTCCAGGCCCTTCAACGGAACCTGGCGTGGTTCCTGATCCTGATGGTAAAACGATAAATTTAATTTTTCCATCAGGTCCTGTTACTGCGCCTGGAGTAGTTCCTGGACCACTAGGTATCAATTGTATAGGATTTCCACTTGGTCCGGTAACTTGAGAAGGAGTACTTCGACTTGGACCTTGAGGTTCGGGACCCTTTGGAACGTATATCTTATTTATTTTTCCGTCGGGACCCGTTTCTGCTCCTGGAGTAGTTCCTGGGCCTGCGGGTACTATTTTTATTGGTTTGCCTCCTGGTCCTTCAATTGAACCTGGCGTTGTTCCTGATCCTGATGGTAATACGATATAGTAAATTTTTCCATCTGGTCCAGTTACGGCACCTGGTGTGTTTCCGGGGCCGCTTGGTATGAGCGATATAGGTCTACCTTCAGGACCAGTAACTTGAGAGGGTGTACTTCCACCTGGACGTTGTGGACCTGGACCTTTTGGTATATATATTTTATCGATTTTTCCATCTGGTCCAGTTTCGGCACCAGGTGTGGTTCCTGGACCGGCTGGTAGAATTTTAATGGGATGTCCTCCAGGCCCTTCAACGGAACCCGGCGTGGTTCCTGATCCTGATGGTAAAACGATAAATTTAATTTTTCCATCAGGTCCTGTTACTGCGCCTGGAGTAGTTCCTGGACCACTAGGTATCAATTGTATAGGATTTCCACTTGGTCCGGTAACTTGCGAAGGAGTACTTCGACTTGGACCTTGAGGTTCGGGACCGTTTGGAACGTATATCTTATTTATTTTTCCGTCGGGACCCGTTTCTGCTCCTGGAGTAGTTCCTGGGCCGGCGGGTACTATTTTTATTGGTTTGCCTCCTGGTCCTTCAATTGAACCTGGCGTTGTTCCTGATCCTGATGGTAATACGATATAGTAAATTTTTCCATCTGGCCCAGTTACGGCACCTGGTGTGTTTCCGGGGCCGCTTGGTATGAGCGATATAGGTCTACCTTCAGGACCAGTAACTTGAGAGGGTGTACTTCCACCTGGACGTTGTGGACCTGGACCTTTTGGTATATATATTTTATCGATTTTTCCATCTGGTCCAGTTTCGGCACCAGGTGTGGTTCCTGGACCGGCTGGTAGAATTTTAATGGGGTGTCCTCCTGGTCCTTCAACTGAACCTGGCGTTGTTCCTGATCCTGATGGTAAAACGATAAATTTAATTTTTCCATCAGGTCCTGTTACTGCGCCTGGAGTAGTTCCTGGACCACTAGGTATCAATTGTATAGGATTTCCACTTGGTCCGGTAACTTGAGAAGGAGTACTTCGACTTGGACCTTGAGGTTCGGGACCCTTTGGAACGTATATCTTATTTATTTTTCCGTCGGGACCCGTTTCTGCTCCTGGAGTAGTTCCTGGGCCTGCGGGTACTATTTTTATTGGTTTGCCTCCTGGTCCTTCAATTGAACCTGGCGTTGTTCCTGATCCTGATGGTAATACGATATAGTAAATTTTTCCATCTGGCCCAGTTACGGCACCTGGTGTGTTTCCGGGGCCGCTTGGTATGAGCGATATAGGTCTACCTTCAGGACCAGTAACTTGAGAGGGTGTACTTCCACCTGGACGTTGTGGACCTGGACCTTTTGGTATATATATTTTATCGATTTTTCCATCTGGTCCAGTTTCGGCACCAGGTGTGGTTCCTGGACCGGCTGGTAGAATTTTAATGGGGTGTCCTCCTGGTCCTTCAACTGAACCTGGCGTTGTTCCTGATCCTGATGGTAAAACGATAAATTTAATTTTTCCATCAGGTCCTGTTACTGCGCCTGGAGTAGTTCCGGGACCACTAGGTATCAATTGTATGGGATTTCCACCTGGTCCTGTAACTTGAGAAGGTGTGCTTCTACTTGGTCCTTGAGTTCCGGGTTTACGGGGAACATATATGGTATCGATGTTTCCATCGGGTCCTGTTTTTGCTCCGGGTGTTGTTCCTGGTCCTACTGGTATTATATTTACAGTTTGTCCTCCTGGTAATGTTACTGATCCCGGTGTTTTTCCTGAGCCTTGTGGTAATAATATTATAAAAGGTTTACCATCTGGGCCTAGTACTGCTCCTGGTGAGGTTCCTGGACCTGCAGGAATTAATTTTATGGGATGTCCATCTGCACCAGTGATTTCTAGTGGTGTTGTTCTACCTGGACCCTCTGGGCCTGAGACATTTTCAGAACTTCCTGGTGTTGTTCCGCCTTCTGTACCTGAGCTCTCACTGGGTGTTGTGTGATCACCTCTTGGAACGTATATTTTATTTATTTTTCCGTCGGGACCGGTTTCTGCTCCTGGAGTAGTTCCTGGGCCTGCGGGTACTATTTTTATTGGTTTGCCTCCTGGTCCTTCAATTGAACCTGGCGTTGTTCCTGATCCTGATGGTAATACGATATAGTAAATTTTTCCATCTGGCCCAGTTACGGCACCTGGTGTGTTTCCGGGGCCGCTTGGTATGAGCGATATAGGTCTACCTTCAGGACCAGTAACTTGAGAGGGTGTACTTCCACTTGGACGTTGTGGACCTGGACCTTTTGGTATATATATTTTATCGATTTTTCCATCTGGTCCAGTTTCGGCACCAGGTGTGGTTCCTGGACCGGCTGGTAAAATTTTAATGGGATGTCCTCCAGGCCCTTCAACGGAACCTGGCGTGGTTCCTGATCCTGATGGTAAAACGATAAATTTAATTTTTCCATCAGGTCCTGTTACTGCGCCTGGAGTAGTTCCTGGACCACTAGGTATCAATTGTATAGGATTTCCACTTGGTCCGGTAACTTGAGAAGGAGTACTTCGACTTGGACCTTGAGGTTCGGGACCCTTTGGAACGTATATCTTATTTATTTTTCCGTCGGGACCCGTTTCTGCTCCTGGAGTAGTTCCTGGGCCTGCGGGTACTATTTTTATTGGTTTGCCTCCTGGTCCTTCAATTGAACCTGGCGTTGTTCCTGATCCTGATGGTAATACGATATAGTAAATTTTTCCATCTGGTCCAGTTACGGCACCTGGTGTGTTTCCGGGGCCGCTTGGTATGAGCGATATAGGTCTACCTTCAGGACCAGTAACTTGAGAGGGTGTACTTCCACCTGGACGTTGTGGACCTGGACCTTTTGGTATATATATTTTATCGATTTTTCCATCTGGTCCAGTTTCGGCACCAGGTGTGGTTCCTGGACCGGCTGGTAGAATTTTAATGGGATGTCCTCCAGGCCCTTCAACGGAACCCGGCGTGGTTCCTGATCCTGATGGTAAAACGATAAATTTAATTTTTCCATCAGGTCCTGTTACTGCGCCTGGAGTAGTTCCTGGACCACTAGGTATCAATTGTATAGGATTTCCACTTGGTCCGGTAACTTGCGAAGGAGTACTTCGACTTGGACCTTGAGGTTCGGGACCGTTTGGAACGTATATCTTATTTATTTTTCCGTCGGGACCCGTTTCTGCTCCTGGAGTAGTTCCTGGGCCGGCGGGTACTATTTTTATTGGTTTGCCTCCTGGTCCTTCAATTGAACCTGGCGTTGTTCCTGATCCTGATGGTAATACGATATAGTAAATTTTTCCATCTGGCCCAGTTACGGCACCTGGTGTGTTTCCGGGGCCGCTTGGTATGAGCGATATAGGTCTACCTTCAGGACCAGTAACTTGAGAGGGTGTACTTCCACCTGGACGTTGTGGACCTGGACCTTTTGGTATATATATTTTATCGATTTTTCCATCTGGTCCAGTTTCGGCACCAGGTGTGGTTCCTGGACCGGCTGGTAGAATTTTAATGGGGTGTCCTCCTGGTCCTTCAACTGAACCTGGCGTTGTTCCTGATCCTGATGGTAAAACGATAAATTTAATTTTTCCATCAGGTCCTGTTAC
The DNA here is from genome assembly GCA_037975125.1 of Latrodectus hesperus. NCBI lineage: Eukaryota > Metazoa > Arthropoda > Arachnida > Araneae > Theridiidae > Latrodectus > Latrodectus hesperus. The sequence goes on along the minus strand of CM075851.1, from coordinate 59,548,982 downwards.
TGCGCCTGGAGTAGTTCCGGGACCACTAGGTATCAATTGTATGGGATTTCCACCTGGTCCTGTAACTTGAGAAGGTGTGCTTCTACTTGGTCCTTGAGTTCCGGGTTTACGGGGAACATATATGGTATCGATGTTTCCATCGGGTCCTGTTTTTGCTCCGGGTGTTGTTCCTGGTCCTACTGGTATTATATTTACAGTTTGTCCTCCTGGTAATGTTACTGATCCCGGTGTTTTTCCTGAGCCTTGTGGTAATAATATTATAAAAGGTTTACCATCTGGGCCTAGTACTGCTCCTGGTGAGGTTCCTGGACCTGCAGGAATTAATTTTATGGGATGTCCATCTGCACCAGTGATTTCTAGTGGTGTTGTTCTACCTGGACCCTCTGGGCCTGAGACATTTTCAGAACTTCCTGGTGTTGTTCCGCCTTCTGTACCTGAGCTCTCACTGGGTGTTGTGTGATCACCTCTTGGAACGTATATTTTATTTATTTTTCCGTCGGGACCGGTTTCTGCTCCTGGAGTAGTTCCTGGGCCTGCGGGTACTATTTTTATTGGTTTGCCTCCTGGTCCTTCAATTGAACCTGGCGTTGTTCCTGATCCTGATGGTAATACGATATAGTAAATTTTTCCATCTGGCCCAGTTACGGCACCTGGTGTGTTTCCGGGGCCGCTTGGTATGAGCGATATAGGTCTACCTTCAGGACCAGTAACTTGAGAGGGTGTACTTCCACTTGGACGTTGTGGACCTGGACCTTTTGGTATATATATTTTATCGATTTTTCCATCTGGTCCAGTTTCGGCACCAGGTGTGGTTCCTGGACCGGCTGGTAGAATTTTAATGGGATGTCCTCCAGGCCCTTCAACGGAACCTGGCGTGGTTCCTGATCCTGATGGTAAAACGATAAATTTAATTTTTCCATCAGGTCCTGTTACTGCGCCTGGAGTAGTTCCTGGACCACTAGGTATCAATTGTATAGGATTTCCACTTGGTCCGGTAACTTGAGAAGGAGTACTTCGACTTGGACCTTGAGGTTCGGGACCCTTTGGAACGTATATCTTATTTATTTTTCCGTCGGGACCCGTTTCTGCTCCTGGAGTAGTTCCTGGGCCGGCGGGTACTATTTTTATTGGTTTGCCTCCTGGTCCTTCAATTGAACCTGGCGTTGTTCCTGATCCTGATGGTAATACGATATAGTAAATTTTTCCATCTGGCCCAGTTACGGCACCTGGTGTGTTTCCGGGGCCGCTTGGTATGAGCGATATAGGTCTACCTTCAGGACCAGTAACTTGAGAGGGTGTACTTCCACCTGGACGTTGTGGACCTGGACCTTTTGGTATATATATTTTATCGATTTTTCCATCTGGTCCAGTTTCGGCACCAGGTGTGGTTCCTGGACCGGCTGGTAGAATTTTAATGGGGTGTCCTCCTGGTCCTTCAACTGAACCTGGCGTTGTTCCTGATCCTGATGGTAAAACGATAAATTTAATTTTTCCATCAGGTCCTGTTACTGCGCCTGGAGTAGTTCCGGGACCACTAGGTATCAATTGTATGGGATTTCCACCTGGTCCTGTAACTTGAGAAGGTGTGCTTCTACTTGGTCCTTGAGTTCCGGGTTTACGGGGAACATATATGGTATCGATGTTTCCATCGGGTCCTGTTTTTGCTCCGGGTGTTGTTCCTGGTCCTACTGGTATTATATTTACAGTTTGTCCTCCTGGTAATGTTACTGATCCCGGTGTTTTTCCTGAGCCTTGTGGTAATAATATTATAAAAGGTTTACCATCTGGGCCTAGTACTGCTCCTGGTGAGGTTCCTGGACCTGCAGGAATTAATTTTATGGGATGTCCATCTGCACCAGTGATTTCTAGTGGTGTTGTTCTACCTGGACCCTCTGGGCCTGAGACATTTTCAGAACTTCCTGGTGTTGTTCCGCCTTCTGTACCTGAGCTCTCACTGGGTGTTGTGTGATCACCTCTTGGAACGTATATTTTATTTATTTTTCCGTCGGGACCGGTTTCTGCTCCTGGAGTAGTTCCTGGGCCTGCGGGTACTATTTTTATTGGTTTGCCTCCTGGTCCTTCAATTGAACCTGGCGTTGTTCCTGATCCTGATGGTAATACGATATAGTAAATTTTTCCATCTGGCCCAGTTACGGCACCTGGTGTGTTTCCGGGGCCGCTTGGTATGAGCGATATAGGTCTACCTTCAGGACCAGTAACTTGAGAGGGTGTACTTCCACTTGGACGTTGTGGACCTGGACCTTTTGGTATATATATTTTATCGATTTTTCCATCTGGTCCAGTTTCGGCACCAGGTGTGGTTCCTGGACCGGCTGGTAGAATTTTAATGGGATGTCCTCCAGGCCCTTCAACGGAACCTGGCGTGGTTCCTGATCCTGATGGTAAAACGATAAATTTAATTTTTCCATCAGGTCCTGTTACTGCGCCTGGAGTAGTTCCTGGACCACTAGGTATCAATTGTATAGGATTTCCACTTGGTCCGGTAACTTGAGAAGGAGTACTTCGACTTGGACCTTGAGGTTCGGGACCCTTTGGAACGTATATCTTATTTATTTTTCCGTCGGGACCCGTTTCTGCTCCTGGAGTAGTTCCTGGGCCTGCGGGTACTATTTTTATTGGTTTGCCTCCTGGTCCTTCAATTGAACCTGGCGTTGTTCCTGATCCTGATGGTAATACGATATAGTAAATTTTTCCATCTGGTCCAGTTACGGCACCTGGTGTGTTTCCGGGGCCGCTTGGTATGAGCGATATAGGTCTACCTTCAGGACCAGTAACTTGAGAGGGTGTACTTCCACCTGGACGTTGTGGACCTGGACCTTTTGGTATATATATTTTATCGATTTTTCCATCTGGTCCAGTTTCGGCACCAGGTGTGGTTCCTGGACCGGCTGGTAGAATTTTAATGGGATGTCCTCCAGGCCCTTCAACGGAACCCGGCGTGGTTCCTGATCCTGATGGTAAAACGATAAATTTAATTTTTCCATCAGGTCCTGTTACTGCGCCTGGAGTAGTTCCTGGACCACTAGGTATCAATTGTATAGGATTTCCACTTGGTCCGGTAACTTGCGAAGGAGTACTTCGACTTGGACCTTGAGGTTCGGGACCGTTTGGAACGTATATCTTATTTATTTTTCCGTCGGGACCCGTTTCTGCTCCTGGAGTAGTTCCTGGGCCGGCGGGTACTATTTTTATTGGTTTGCCTCCTGGTCCTTCAATTGAACCTGGCGTTGTTCCTGATCCTGATGGTAATACGATATAGTAAATTTTTCCATCTGGCCCAGTTACGGCACCTGGTGTGTTTCCGGGGCCGCTTGGTATGAGCGATATAGGTCTACCTTCAGGACCAGTAACTTGAGAGGGTGTACTTCCACCTGGACGTTGTGGACCTGGACCTTTTGGTATATATATTTTATCGATTTTTCCATCTGGTCCAGTTTCGGCACCAGGTGTGGTTCCTGGACCGGCTGGTAGAATTTTAATGGGGTGTCCTCCTGGTCCTTCAACTGAACCTGGCGTTGTTCCTGATCCTGATGGTAAAACGATAAATTTAATTTTTCCATCAGGTCCTGTTACTGCGCCTGGAGTAGTTCCGGGACCACTAGGTATCAATTGTATGGGATTTCCACCTGGTCCTGTAACTTGAGAAGGTGTGCTTCTACTTGGTCCTTGAGTTCCGGGTTTACGGGGAACATATATGGTATCGATGTTTCCATCGGGTCCTGTTTTTGCTCCGGGTGTTGTTCCTGGTCCTACTGGTATTATATTTACAGTTTGTCCTCCTGGTAATGTTACTGATCCCGGTGTTTTTCCTGAGCCTTGTGGTAATAATATTATAAAAGGTTTACCATCTGGGCCTAGTACTGCTCCTGGTGAGGTTCCTGGACCTGCAGGAATTAATTTTATGGGATGTCCATCTGCACCAGTGATTTCTAGTGGTGTTGTTCTACCTGGACCCTCTGGGCCTGAGACATTTTCAGAACTTCCTGGTGTTGTTCCGCCTTCTGTACCTGAGCTCTCACTGGGTGTTGTGTGATCACCTCTTGGAACGTATATTTTATTTATTTTTCCGTCGGGACCGGTTTCTGCTCCTGGAGTAGTTCCTGGGCCTGCGGGTACTATTTTTATTGGTTTGCCTCCTGGTCCTTCAATTGAACCTGGCGTTGTTCCTGATCCTGATGGTAATACGATATAGTAAATTTTTCCATCTGGCCCAGTTACGGCACCTGGTGTGTTTCCGGGGCCGCTTGGTATGAGCGATATAGGTCTACCTTCAGGACCAGTAACTTGAGAGGGTGTACTTCCACCTGGACGTTGTGGACCTGGACCTTTTGGTATATATATTTTATCGATTTTTCCATCTGGTCCAGTTTCGGCACCAGGTGTGGTTCCTGGACCGGCTGGTAGAATTTTAATGGGATGTCCTCCAGGCCCTTCAACGGAACCTGGCGTGGTTCCTGATCCTGATGGTAAAACGATAAATTTAATTTTTCCATCAGGTCCTGTTACTGCGCCTGGAGTAGTTCCTGGACCACTAGGTATCAATTGTATAGGATTTCCACTTGGTCCGGTAACTTGAGAAGGAGTACTTCGACTTGGACCTTGAGGTTCGGGACCCTTTGGAACGTATATCTTATTTATTTTTCCGTCGGGACCCGTTTCTGCTCCTGGAGTAGTTCCTGGGCCTGCGGGTACTATTTTTATTGGTTTGCCTCCTGGTCCTTCAATTGAACCTGGCGTTGTTCCTGATCCTGATGGTAATACGATATAGTAAATTTTTCCATCTGGCCCAGTTACGGCACCTGGTGTGTTTCCGGGGCCGCTTGGTATGAGCGATATAGGTCTACCTTCAGGACCAGTAACTTGAGAGGGTGTACTTCCACCTGGACGTTGTGGACCTGGACCTTTTGGTATATATATTTTATCGATTTTTCCATCTGGTCCAGTTTCGGCACCAGGTGTGGTTCCTGGACCGGCTGGTAGAATTTTAATGGGGTGTCCTCCTGGTCCTTCAACTGAACCTGGCGTTGTTCCTGATCCTGATGGTAAAACGATAAATTTAATTTTTCCATCAGGTCCTGTTACTGCGCCTGGAGTAGTTCCGGGACCACTAGGTATCAATTGTATGGGATTTCCACCTGGTCCTGTAACTTGAGAAGGTGTGCTTCTACTTGGTCCTTGAGTTCCGGGTTTACGGGGAACATATATGGTATCGATGTTTCCATCGGGTCCTGTTTTTGCTCCGGGTGTTGTTCCTGGTCCTACTGGTATTATATTTACAGTTTGTCCTCCTGGTAATGTTACTGATCCCGGTGTTTTTCCTGAGCCTTGTGGTAATAATATTATAAAAGGTTTACCATCTGGGCCTAGTACTGCTCCTGGTGAGGTTCCTGGACCTGCAGGAATTAATTTTATGGGATGTCCATCTGCACCAGTGATTTCTAGTGGTGTTGTTCTACCTGGACCCTCTGGGCCTGAGACATTTTCAGAACTTCCTGGTGTTGTTCCGCCTTCTGTACCTGAGCTCTCACTGGGTGTTGTGTGATCACCTCTTGGAACGTATATTTTATTTATTTTTCCGTCGGGACCGGTTTCTGCTCCTGGAGTAGTTCCTGGGCCTGCGGGTACTATTTTTATTGGTTTGCCTCCTGGTCCTTCAATTGAACCTGGCGTTGTTCCTGATCCTGATGGTAATACGATATAGTAAATTTTTCCATCTGGCCCAGTTACGGCACCTGGTGTGTTTCCGGGGCCGCTTGGTATGAGCGATATAGGTCTACCTTCAGGACCAGTAACTTGAGAGGGTGTACTTCCACCTGGACGTTGTGGACCTGGACCTTTTGGTATATATATTTTATCGATTTTTCCATCTGGTCCAGTTTCGGCACCAGGTGTGGTTCCTGGACCGGCTGGTAGAATTTTAATGGGATGTCCTCCAGGCCCTTCAACGGAACCTGGCGTGGTTCCTGATCCTGATGGTAAAACGATAAATTTAATTTTTCCATCAGGTCCTGTTACTGCGCCTGGAGTAGTTCCTGGACCACTAGGTATCAATTGTATAGGATTTCCACTTGGTCCGGTAACTTGAGAAGGAGTACTTCGACTTGGACCTTGAGGTTCGGGACCCTTTGGAACGTATATCTTATTTATTTTTCCGTCGGGACCCGTTTCTGCTCCTGGAGTAGTTCCTGGGCCTGCGGGTACTATTTTTATTGGTTTGCCTCCTGGTCCTTCAATTGAACCTGGCGTTGTTCCTGATCCTGATGGTAATACGATATAGTAAATTTTTCCATCTGGCCCAGTTACGGCACCTGGTGTGTTTCCGGGGCCGCTTGGTATGAGCGATATAGGTCTACCTTCAGGACCAGTAACTTGAGAGGGTGTACTTCCACCTGGACGTTGTGGACCTGGACCTTTTGGTATATATATTTTATCGATTTTTCCATCTGGTCCAGTTTCGGCACCAGGTGTGGTTCCTGGACCGGCTGGTAGAATTTTAATGGGGTGTCCTCCTGGTCCTTCAACTGAACCTGGCGTTGTTCCTGATCCTGATGGTAAAACGATAAATTTAATTTTTCCATCAGGTCCTGTTACTGCGCCTGGAGTAGTTCCGGGACCACTAGGTATCAATTGTATGGGATTTCCACCTGGTCCTGTAACTTGAGAAGGTGTGCTTCTACTTGGTCCTTGAGTTCCGGGTTTACGGGGAACATATATGGTATCGATGTTTCCATCGGGTCCTGTTTTTGCTCCGGGTGTTGTTCCTGGTCCTACTGGTATTATATTTACAGTTTGTCCTCCTGGTAATGTTACTGATCCCGGTGTTTTTCCTGAGCCTTGTGGTAATAATATTATAAAAGGTTTACCATCTGGGCCTAGTACTGCTCCTGGTGAGGTTCCTGGACCTGCAGGAATTAATTTTATGGGATGTCCATCTGCACCAGTGATTTCTAGTGGTGTTGTTCTACCTGGACCCTCTGGGCCTGAGACATTTTCAGAACTTCCTGGTGTTGTTCCGCCTTCTGTACCTGAGCTCTCACTGGGTGTTGTGTGATCACCTCTTGGAACGTATATTTTATTTATTTTTCCGTCGGGACCGGTTTCTGCTCCTGGAGTAGTTCCTGGGCCTGCGGGTACTATTTTTATTGGTTTGCCTCCTGGTCCTTCAATTGAACCTGGCGTTGTTCCTGATCCTGATGGTAATACGATATAGTAAATTTTTCCATCTGGCCCAGTTACGGCACCTGGTGTGTTTCCGGGGCCGCTTGGTATGAGCGATATAGGTCTACCTTCAGGACCAGTAACTTGAGAGGGTGTACTTCCACCTGGACGTTGTGGACCTGGACCTTTTGGTATATATATTTTATCGATTTTTCCATCTGGTCCAGTTTCGGCACCAGGTGTGGTTCCTGGACCGGCTGGTAGAATTTTAATGGGATGTCCTCCAGGCCCTTCAACGGAACCTGGCGTGGTTCCTGATCCTGATGGTAAAACGATAAATTTAATTTTTCCATCAGGTCCTGTTACTGCGCCTGGAGTAGTTCCTGGACCACTAGGTATCAATTGTATAGGATTTCCACTTGGTCCGGTAACTTGAGAAGGAGTACTTCGACTTGGACCTTGAGGTTCGGGACCCTTTGGAACGTATATCTTATTTATTTTTCCGTCGGGACCCGTTTCTGCTCCTGGAGTAGTTCCTGGGCCTGCGGGTACTATTTTTATTGGTTTGCCTCCTGGTCCTTCAATTGAACCTGGCGTTGTTCCTGATCCTGATGGTAATACGATATAGTAAATTTTTCCATCTGGCCCAGTTACGGCACCTGGTGTGTTTCCGGGGCCGCTTGGTATGAGCGATATAGGTCTACCTTCAGGACCAGTAACTTGAGAGGGTGTACTTCCACCTGGACGTTGTGGACCTGGACCTTTTGGTATATATATTTTATCGATTTTTCCATCTGGTCCAGTTTCGGCACCAGGTGTGGTTCCTGGACCGGCTGGTAGAATTTTAATGGGGTGTCCTCCTGGTCCTTCAACTGAACCTGGCGTTGTTCCTGATCCTGATGGTAAAACGATAAATTTAATTTTTCCATCAGGTCCTGTTACTGCGCCTGGAGTAGTTCCGGGACCACTAGGTATCAATTGTATGGGATTTCCACCTGGTCCTGTAACTTGAGAAGGTGTGCTTCTACTTGGTCCTTGAGTTCCGGGTTTACGGGGAACATATATGGTATCGATGTTTCCATCGGGTCCTGTTTTTGCTCCGGGTGTTGTTCCTGGTCCTACTGGTATTATATTTACAGTTTGTCCTCCTGGTAATGTTACTGATCCCGGTGTTTTTCCTGAGCCTTGTGGTAATAATATTATAAAAGGTTTACCATCTGGGCCTAGTACTGCTCCTGGTGAGGTTCCTGGACCTGCAGGAATTAATTTTATGGGATGTCCATCTGCACCAGTGATTTCTAGTGGTGTTGTTCTACCTGGACCCTCTGGGCCTGAGACATTTTCAGAACTTCCTGGTGTTGTTCCGCCTTCTGTACCTGAGCTCTCACTGGGTGTTGTGTGATCACCTCTTGGAACGTATATTTTATTTATTTTTCCGTCGGGACCCGTTTCTGCTCCTGGAGTAGTTCCTGGGCCTGCGGGTACTATTTTTATTGGTTTGCCTCCTGGTCCTTCAATTGAACCTGGCGTTGTTCCTGATCCTGATGGTAATACGATATAGTAAATTTTTCCATCTGGCCCAGTTACGGCACCTGGTGTGTTTCCGGGGCCGCTTGGTATGAGCGATATAGGTCTACCTTCAGGACCAGTAACTTGAGAGGGTGTACTTCCACCTGGACGTTGTGGACCTGGACCTTTTGGTATATATATTTTATCGATTTTTCCATCTGGTCCAGTTTCGGCACCAGGTGTGGTTCCTGGACCGGCTGGTAGAATTTTAATGGGTTGTCCTCCTGGTCCTTCAACTGAACCTGGCGTTGTTCCTGATCCTGATGGTAAAACGATAAATTTAATTTTTCCATCAGGTCCTGTTACTGCGCCTGGAGTAGTTCCGGGACCACTAGGTATCAATTGTATGGGATTTCCACCTGGTCCTGTAACTTGAGAAGGTGTGCTTCTACTTGGTCCTTGAGTTCCGGGTTTACGGGGAACATATATGGTATCGATGTTTCCATCGGGTCCTGTTTTTGCTCCGGGTGTTGTTCCGGGTCCTACTGGTATTATATTTACAGTTTGTCCTCCTGGTAATGTTACTGATCCCGGTGTTTTTCCTGAGCCTTGTGGTAATAATATTATAAAAGGTTTACCATCTGGGCCTAGTACTGCTCCTGGTGAGGTTCCTGGACCTGCAGGAATTAATTTTATGGGATGTCCATCTGCACCAGTGATTTCTAGTGGTGTTGTTCTACCTGGACCCTCTGGGCCTGAGACATTTTCAGAACTTCCTGGTGTTGTTCCGCCTTCTGTACCTGAGCTCTCACTGGGTGTTGTGTGATCACCTCTTGGAACGTATATTTTATTTATTTTTCCGTCGGGACCCGTTTCTGCTCCTGGAGTAGTTCCTGGGCCTGCGGGTACTATTTTTATTGGTTTGCCTCCTGGTCCTTCAATTGAACCTGGCGTTGTTCCTGATCCTGATGGTAATACGATATAGTAAATTTTTCCATCTGGCCCAGTTACGGCACCTGGTGTGTTTCCGGGGCCGCTTGGTATGAGCGATATAGGTCTACCTTCAGGACCAGTAACTTGAGAGGGTGTACTTCCACCTGGACGTTGTGGACCTGGACCTTTTGGTATATATATTTTATCGATTTTTCCATCTGGTCCAGTTTCGGCACCAGGTGTGGTTCCTGGACCGGCTGGTAGAATTTTAATGGGATGTCCTCCAGGCCCTTCAACGGAACCTGGCGTGGTTCCTGATCCTGATGGTAAAACGATAAATTTAATTTTTCCATCAGGTCCTGTTACTGCGCCTGGAGTAGTTCCTGGACCACTAGGTATCAATTGTATAGGATTTCCACTTGGTCCGGTAACTTGAGAAGGAGTACTTCGACTTGGACCTTGAGGTTCGGGACCCTTTGGAACGTATATCTTATTTATTTTTCCGTCGGGACCCGTTTCTGCTCCTGGAGTAGTTCCTGGGCCTGCGGGTACTATTTTTATTGGTTTGCCTCCTGGTCCTTCAATTGAACCTGGCGTTGTTCCTGATCCTGATGGTAATACGATATAGTAAATTTTTCCATCTGGCCCAGTTACGGCACCTGGTGTGTTTCCGGGGCCGCTTGGTATGAGCGATATAGGTCTACCTTCAGGACCAGTAACTTGAGACGGTGTACTTCCACCTGGACGTTGTGGACCTGGACCTTTTGGTATATATATTTTATCGATTTTTCCATCTGGTCCAGTTTCGGCACCAGGTGTGGTTCCTGGACCGGCTGGTAGAATTTTAATGGGGTGTCCTCCTGGTCCTTCAACTGAACCTGGCGTTGTTCCTGATCCTGATGGTAAAACGATAAATTTAATTTTTCCATCAGGTCCTGTTACTGCGCCTGGAGTAGTTCCGGGACCACTAGGTATCAATTGTATGGGATTTCCACCTGGTCCTGTAACTTGAGAAGGTGTGCTTCTACTTGGTCCTTGAGTTCCGGGTGTACGGGGAACATATATGGTATCGATGTTTCCATCGGGTCCTGTTTTTGCTCCGGGTGTTGTTCCTGGTCCTACTGGTATTATATTTACAGTTTGTCCTCCTGGTAATGTTACTGATCCCGGTGTTTTTCCTGAGCCTTGTGGTAATAATATTATAAAAGGTTTACCATCTGGGCCTAGTACTGCTCCTGGTGAGGTTCCTGGACCTGCAGGAATTAATTTTATGGGATGTCCATCTGCACCAGTGATTTCTAGTGGTGTTGTTCTACCTGGACCCTCTGGGCCTGAGACATTTTCAGAACTTCCTGGTGTTGTTCCGCCTTCTGTACCTGAGTTCTCACTGGGTGTTGTGTGATCACCTCTTGGAACGTATATTTTATTTATTTTTCCGTCGGGACCGGTTTCTGCTCCTGGAGTAGTTCCTGGGCCTGCGGGTACTATTTTTATTGGTTTGCCTCCTGGTCCTTCAATTGAACCTGGTGTTGTTCCTGATCCTGATGGTAATACGATATAGTAAATTTTTCCATCTGGCCCAGTTACGGCACCTGGTGTGTTTCCGGGGCCGCTTGGTATGAGCGATATAGGTCTACCTTCAGGACCAGTAACTTGAGAGGGTGTACTTCCACCTGGACGTTGTGGACCTGGACCTTTTGGTATATATATTTTATCGATTTTTCCATCTGGTCCAGTTTCGGCACCAGGTGTGGTTCCTGGACCGGCTGGTAGAATTTTAATGGGATGTCCTCCAGGCCCTTCAACGGAACCTGGCGTGGTTCCTGATCCTGATGGTAAAACGATAAATTTAATTTTTCCATCAGGTCCTGTTACTGCGCCTGGAGTAGTTC
>CM075851.1:59449711-59537416 GCA_037975125.1 Latrodectus hesperus | reverse complement strand
TGTTACTGCGCCTGGAGTAGTTCCGGGACCACTAGGTATCAATTGTATGGGATTTCCACCTGGTCCTGTAACTTGAGAAGGTGTGCTTCTACTTGGTCCTTGAGTTCCGGGTGTACGGGGAACATATATGGTATCGATGTTTCCATCGGGTCCTGTTTTTGCTCCGGGTGTTGTTCCTGGTCCTACTGGTATTATATTTACAGTTTGTCCTCCTGGTAATGTTACTGATCCCGGTGTTTTTCCTGAGCCTTGTGGTAATAATATTATAAAAGGTTTACCATCTGGGCCTAGTACTGCTCCTGGTGAGGTTCCTGGACCTGCAGGAATTAATTTTATGGGATGTCCATCTGCACCAGTGATTTCTAGTGGTGTTGTTCTACCTGGACCCTCTGGGCCTGAGACATTTTCAGAACTTCCTGGTGTTGTTCCGCCTTCTGTACCTGAGCTCTCACTGGGTGTTGTGTGATCACCTCTTGGAACGTATATTTTATTTATTTTTCCGTCAGGACCCGTTTCTGCTCCTGGCGTAGTTCCGGGGCCGGCAGGTATTATTTTTATTTGTCTTCCATTTGGTCCCTTTACAAATCCTGGTGTTCTATCTGCTCCAGATGGTAATACTATTCTGATTATATTACCTTTTCTATCCGTTACAGCGCCTGGTGTTGTACCTGGACGAGCTAATATGATTTTAATTTTCTGGCCGTTTGGTCCTTTTATTTCACTGGGAGTTACTAATCGATGGTCTATTGGCGTAGGAATTCGGGGTACTATTATTTTCTTGATTTGACCATCGCGATTGGTAATAACTCCCGGAGTGCTTCCGGGCCCTACTGGCGCAATCTTAATTGGTTGACCATCTGGTCCTCTTATTGTGCCAGGTGTGACATCACCTCCAGCTGGTAAAATTATACGTATAATGTGTCCATTTGGACCAGTAACAGCTCCTGGTGTGCTTCCTGGTCCTCCTGGCACGATTTGTATTGGTTGTCCGTCAGGTCCATTAACGTCAACAGGTGTACTTCCTGGTCCAGCTGGTCCAGGTGCAGGGAAAAGTGGAATTATTATTTTTTGTATTTGACCATTAGGTCCTGTCACAACACCAGGTGTTGTACCTGCTCCAGCTGGTATTATTTGAATTGATCGTCCGTCAGGTCCTTTTATTGTTCCTGGAGTTGTATCAGAACCTGCTGGTAAAATTATGCGTATGATGTTTCCTTTTGGGCCTGTTACAGCTCCTGGTGTGGTTCCTGGTCCTCCAGGTATTATTTGAATGGGAATTCCATTTGGACCTCTAATCCTCGCCGGCTTTAAACCTGGCACGTATGGACCGGGAGCTGGATATTGTGGAACGATTATTTTAATTATTTTGCCATTCGAGTTTGTAACAATTCCTGGAGTTGTACCGGCACCTGCAGGGACGAGCTGTATAGGACTTCCGCCTGGACCTTCAATTGAACCTGGTGTAACATCAACACCAGCTGGTAATATAATCTTAATAACATTACCGCCAGTATCAGTTACTACTCCTGGAGTTGTTCCTACACCACCTGGGAGTATTTGGATAGGCTGTCCATTGGGACCATTTACACTGAATGGCGTAGTGCCTGGACCAAATGGATTAATTTTCGGAAATTGAGGAATAACAATCTTGTATATTTTCCCATTGTCATCTGTTATTATTCCTGGAGTTGTGCCAGGTCTGGCAGGTACAATTTTTATTGGCCGCCCTCCAGGACCTTGAATAGATCCTGGTGTAACATCTGCACCGGCTGGTAATATAATTCTTATTATATCACCTTTGCTATTGGTAACTGTACCTGGTGTGGTACCTGGTCCACCTGGTATTATTTGAATAGGAAGTCCTCCTGGAACATTTAGATAACTAGGTGTACTTCCACCAAAAGGACCTGGAGCTGGGAATATAGGGAAGACTATTTTCACTATTTTACCGTCTGAATTGGTCACGGCTCCTGGTGTTGTTCCTGGTCCAGCTGGTTGCAGCTTTATTGGTTGGCCTCCTGGGCCTTCAACAGACCCAGGTGTAACATCTCCTCCTGCTGGTAATATTATTCGTATCACATTACCTCGTGAATCAGTTACAGCACCAGGTGTTGAACCAGGACCACCAGGTACAATCTGTATTGGTTGCCCTTTAGGACCGCTGATGTACATTGGAGTTGTTCCGGCTACAAATGGGTTTGGTATTGGGAAAATTGGTATAATTACTTTAATGATTTGCCCATCCGAATTAGTGATAGCACCAGGAGTTGTTCCTCGACCAGCAGGTACAATTCGTATCGTTCGTCCTTTTGGATCTCTAATAGATCCTGGAGTAATATTAGCTCCAGACGGCAATATTATTCGAATTATTTGACCATTCGGATCTGTCACTGCACCTGGCGTTGTCCCTGGTCCCCCTGGTACAACTTCAATTGGTTTTCCATCCGGACCAGGTATATTAGCTGGTGTACTTCCGCTGATATAGGGTCCTGGAGCGGGAAATTGTGGTATAATTATTCTTATTATGTAGCCATCTGAATTTGTTTGAACACCAGGTGTTGTTCCAGGTCCTGCGGGTTCTATACGAATAGTTCGGCTTCCTGGGCCTTTAATAGATCCAGGTGTTACGTCTGCTCCTGCAGGTAAAATTATTTTATAAATATTACCATCAGGTCCTGTTACTGCTCCAGGAATATTATTTGGTCCTCCTGGCATGATAATAATTCGTTGTTCTTTATTTCCAATAATCATTGTTTGTGTGTCTCTTGATCCAAAAGGATTTATGCTAATTTTTGGAAAAATTACCTTCCTTATTTGACCATCGGAGTTTGTCACAACTCCTGGAGTTATGTGTGAACCTGCTGGCTGAAGTTGTATAGGTTGACCTCCTGGACCTTGAATAGAACCGGGAGTTAAATTTGCTCCTGCGGGTAGTATAATTCTTATTACATTTCCGTTAGGGCCAGTAATTGCACCAGGTGTAGTACCAGGTCCTGCAGGAACAATTTGTATTGGTTGTCCTTGAGGCCCTTTAATAAAGACCAGTCTATTTCTGTTTCTGGAAGGGCTAATTCTTCCTGGTAAAATTGGAATTCTTACTGTTGCTATCTGACCATCAGAATCAGTAATAACACCTGGTGATCTACCCGGACCGACTGGCTGAATCACTATTCTGCGCCCTCCTGTCCCAGGAATAGAACCAGGTGTCCGTCCGCCTCCTGACGGTAGTATAATTCTATGGATAATTCCTCCAGCACCTGTAACGACGCCTGGTGTTCTTCCATGACCACCTGGTAGTATTTGTATGCGTACGTTTCCAGGACCTATAACATAACTTGCTGTTCTACCATTATGAACTCCTTGACCTGAAGGTGATGATACCCGAATTTGCGGCATTACAATTTGTTCTATTTGTCCCTTAGAATTTGTTATTATTCCAGGAGTGCTTCCTGGTCCAGCTGGTATTATTTTTATGAAGCTTCCGTCTGGTCCTTTAATTGAACCTGGTGTAACATCTTTACCCGATGGTAATATTATTCGTATTAAATTTCCATCAGAATTTGTAACAGTTCCTGGCGTTGAACCTGGCCGTGCAGGAACTAGTTGAACTGGACGTGTTCCTCCATTTGGTCCTGGTACCATGACAAACGTTGGAGTTTCCTCAGATTCACTTGATGCGTATTCCCCAGTTGCATATTCACCTGTTGCGTATTTTCCAGATGCATATTCAGACGTGGCGTATTCTCCTGTTGCATACTCCTCTGTTTCATATTCACCTGTTGCGTACTCACCATATGCATATTCACCTGTTGCGTATTCATCATATGCATATTCACCATATGCATATTCCCCTGTAGCGTATTCATTTGTTGCGTATTCACCAGTTTCATATTCACCTGTTACGTATTCTCCAGTTGCATATTCTCCAGTTACGTACTCACCAGTTGCATATTCTCCTGTTTCGTACTCACCAGTTACATACTCTCCAGTTGTATATTCGCCAGTTACATATTCACCAGTTTCGTATCCGCCTTCGCAGTCATCTCCTGATCCTCCTCCCAAGAGCCCGGATATAAATCCAGTTATCAACCCATGTTTGTGACATTTCTTACGTTTTCCTTCTGTGGAGTATTTACCTGTAGTGTATTCACCAGTTGCATATTCCCCAGTAGTATATTCACCAGTGGTATATTCTCCAGTTTCATATTCACCGGTAACATATTCTCCAGTTTCATATTCACCGGTAACATATTCTCCAGTTTCATATTCACCGGTAACATATTCTCCAGTTTCATATTCACCGGTTTTATATTCTCCTGTAGCATATTCACCTGTTATATACTCACCAGTTTCATACTCCCCAGTAACGTATTTTCCCTTTCCATATTCATCTTCGCAGTCTTCTCCTGATCCTCCTCCAAGGAGCCCGGAAATAAATCCAGTGATCAATCCATGTTTTTGACATTTCTTATGTTTTTCTCCTGTTGTATATTCCCCGGTTTCATATTCTCCTGTAGTATATTCACCTGTAACATACTCACCAGTTTCATACTCTCCAGTAACATATTCTCCCGTTTCATACTGATCTCCACAATCATCTGATCCTCCCCCGAGTATACCAGAAATAAATCCTGTTATTAACCCGTGTTGTTTGCAACCAGATTTCTCTTGTTTGTTTCTTCCTCCAAACATACCACCTAGAAATCCTAATGCTACGTCGCCAGTCGGTCCTTTTCGCTTTCCAGGTACGCCCCCGCCTATGCTGTCACTTGTAATGTCCAGTGCTGCGGCTGCCAGTTTATTCGGTGGCTCACCGTTGTCTGTAGCTTTCCCATCTCCGCCAAGACCACCAGCATTCTTTACTTCCGGTTTGAATTCAACATTTGCTATTCCAACGTTCTGACCAAGTATTTGAATAGGCTGAACATCTATTAGAAATATAGCGATGAGGACATGGGATAACCACCCCATGTTTAGGCTCAAGAAGCTATCCTGTCGGTTACTGTGCCTCAAACGAAGAAAGTTCCCTTTTTATACCCAGAGACGTCGCATTAAAAAGTGTGACACATTTATTGATATAATAAATATTTTATAATCTGCCTTGTAATTCAATAGTTAGCCCTTGGTTTGAATGTGCGTCATAAAATTTTATAATTTCTTCATCTAATAGATATTTGCATAGTTGCGCGCCGGGCAGATTTTATTTCTTCAACAAAGTAGTTTATTATTCTCTTTATAGCTGCTTATAAGAAAATCGAACTTATCCTATTATCAATTTTATTGGAATGTATATAGAATTGATTTTCTATGGGACGTGCAAAAATACCGTTTGACACCAAATTTACTTATACAAATCATTTACAAACAAAACTAAATTGAGGGTTAGATTCTTCAAAAATTTAAGGCAAATGAAATAATGTAGATTAGGAAATTAATGCGCTACAATCAACGGCTTTATATTTAATATAATTATAATATATATATATATATATATATATATATATATATATATATATATATATATATATATATATATAAATATCAGAAATTGCAAAAATAAATATAGTTAAAAAAATTATACAAAGAAAAGCAATTAATTGTTTGTTATGGTGAAAAACTATCTGTAATTTTTCTCGATCTATCGGTCCGATATTTGATAAATCGTTATAAACATAGAAATGAGGTTTAAATATAATTCTTTTTTAACGCACTGACATTTTACTTTATTTTAAAGTATGTTCATTTTGATTTAAAAATTTTTTCAATGCAGAGATTATTTTATTTATTTTTGTAGTATGAAATAATTTTGGTAAGAAACTTTTTTTGTTAGTAATTTATTTTGAAGATATTTTATATCAGACTTGCACTTTTCAATTTATATTTTGCATCGCTATAATTACTTCATGTTACATAATATTAATCTTTTAATACAATTAATGTACAGAATAATAAATTGAACTAATAGATTTTATATGTATCGATTTCCATATAGTTGTACTTTGTACTTGAATGGAAATCGGCGGGCGCGTGAGAAAATTATTTATTGTTTAATATATATATTAGTAAAATTTGAAAACCTTTGTCCCGTGGAAAATAAATCATTATATTTCTCGTAATGGAAATTTTTTGAAATTCAACATTAAAAATTTAACTGAAATTATTCTGTAATATTTTTGGTATATATATATATATATATATATATATATATATATATATATATATATATATATATATATATATATATATATATATATATATATATGTGTGTGTGTGTGTGTGTGTGTGTTAATCGTTATGTGTACAATTTTATATCTCATTTTATATCATGTGACGTTTTAATTATGAGTTCGATTATTTCGGTAAAAATTAGGAGGATAGCCTTTTAGATCAGGGATCAGATGAAAATTTTTTTGAAAAGCTTTTACTACACATTATCAATAATATAACGTGCTGGATAACATTATAGTCATATTATTAAGGTAATCAAGTAGATTATAAATTTGCTGCTAAATAAAATTACTTACAATGCAGATGCATTAGAATAAAGCTTTGCAGCAGGAAATAATCATATTTTGCGAAGGCATTCATTCTGATGCCGTGGAGTAGAATGAATGTCATCTTTGTAAACGAGATCCACAGTGAGGAGATTTTATGCATTTATACATAAAAAATACTAGCTTTTACATATAAATTGGTTCCTTCGTACGTTATTTCGGCAATTATCACTTTGTGTGTGTTTAAAGTAGATTCTATAAATTTGAGACAAAATTATTTGCTCTTTTTAACGAGTTGTGATAAGTTTTTTTCATTTTTTAAATTTTATTCAGTTGTTGGAAGAACCTTGCAATACATGACACGAAAAAGTTTTACAAATTCGAAAAGTGCATTTTAATTTTTGCAGTTGTAGAAATTTCTTGTTGAAGTGGTTTTTATTAAAGATCGCATTTTTCGCAAATATCTACCATCCAGGTTGTCTGTATACAGGATGTCCTCAGTTTCTTCCTATAAACGAGGACGTGTGCTTCCAAGATCCATTGTGTGCAAAGCTGGTACATGCTACACACCATCTGCCCCATGTAAAGTCTCATCGTGTGTGAAGGAGGTCATGTGGAGAATTTGTGAAGCACAATAAAATGCTTTATTTAAGCTGCTTCTATGTCCTTATTCATTGTCCTCACTTTTAGCCTATCTACCACCAGTTATTTTCATGCTGCAGTTTACTTTCGAACGTTATTTAGGGTTTTCTTTTTTTACAATAGCGATTACATTTTAATAAAAAAAACTTTATGTTGCCTTTTGAAATTTTCTCACTATAACCATAACCGTTTGAGAGAATGTTGTTTTCCGTATCATTCTCGAGCGCATACCTCAAAATAGCTTATGACAAAATTTCATTCTGTTTCTGTGAATGGTATGATGCCGGGATAGTTTTTTTTATCAGCACCTTGTATATAATCAAAGTTATTTTGGAGTTTGACATAATATCAATATTGTTTTCCCTTCACTTCGCCACACTATGTATGTACGTGCCTTTCATTAAAACAAACGAATTAATTTCCTTACAACAATAAAGTTCTGAATTCTTCAAATGTTTTACATCGTAATATAATTATGAATAGACGGTCTCCAATAATATTCCACTTTATTAGCTTATGTATGTAATGTCCAATTTAATATAATTTTAAATTGTGCGCGACTCTTTATTTGAGATTAATTTCAAATAGATACTTAATTTTAGAAGTAAAAAATTTATATCTAGGTATCTACTTTTTTTACTGTGTTATATAAAATAGCTCCCCTATCAAATGAAATTTTAAAAATTATGGTACTTGTGTCAGGGAAATGAACTGAAATACAAATATTTATGCTTTGTGTTTATAAATGTTAAAACTGTTTTTAAACACATTATTTACAATAAAACTTCAAAAAAAAAATCAGCGTTAAAATTCGTGATAAATAATATTTTTACCTGTATTGGAACAGCATTTAACATCTTGCTTAAAAAAATCTGTTAAATTAGATTAAATGTTCATTATGAATATTTTATTGTTCAGTAACACTTAGAATAGTTTTATCTGTTTATATGTTACCATTATAAATTTTGAAATTACTTCAAAATTTCAAACAATGAACTAAGATCTTAATATCTCAAATAATAAACTACGATCTTAAGATCTCAACCAATGAACTAAGATTTTAAAATCTCAACCAATGAACTAAGATTTTAAAATCTCAACCAATGAACTGAGATTTAAAATCTCAAACAATGAACTAAGATCTCAAACAATAAACTAAGATCTTAAGATATGAAACAGTGAACTAATATCGCAAACGATTCTTAAGTACAGAATCACGAATCATGCATTCGTTCAGCTTGTAAGGAACTCAATAATGAATAAAATATTGTTTTCATAGTAAAAAACAGTGATAAGAAAATACACGTAAAAGAGCTTTATTTTTATAAAGAGTCTATATTCATGATTTTTTTTTCATAACATACAAAACTGGAGAAAATTTAATAAAAGCATTAAATGACCCAAAACTTGAAACAACAAACATGTACTAGCTTTATTAACCCAGCTTTAATTTTAACAACAGAAGAATCTATATTAATTACTTCTAGAAGGGGCTGGAAAAACAACAGTAATAATAATGTGTTATTCCTGTACATTATTAATTTCTGAATACATAATTATATTCAAATATGAACTCCATATATTTGCTTCACAATCACTTCAAAACCAAATTATCATTCGCGAAGGTTTACATTAAATTATAACAAGAATTTCCGTTTTTAAAAATAAGGATTGAAACTTTAAATTTTCTAGCTTATTTAAATTTAAATAAATTGAATAATTAATTTTGATTAATTTATTTTCCCACATATACAATTGGCGGGCGATTAAAAATATAATAGAAAAGAATAATAATTAACAGGTGTGGCAGCAATTTAGAACGTTAAGTCATTATTCATGAGAATTCTTCTATCTTCCTTCTTATTATTTATTACTTCTATCCCTTTTTATTAGTGTTGATCGCAAAATCCAACTGTTAGAAGTATATTTTAAATGACTACCAGTTTATGAAATAACGTGAATTGATAATCCACAAACTTATAGCATATTATATCATTTATAATTATACTCACTATATGGAGGTTTCCTTGTGGTATAAGAATATTGAACATTTTTAAATAACATTAATTAAATTTCGAGAAATGGGCAAAAAATTGACCGATTTAGATTATTAAAGCATATTAAATTCTTGATGTTTGAATGATCCTGATAAGTCCGCACGTTAACAAATATAATGATTAATCTGCAAATTTTATGTTGATTTTTTTATACGGAAGTTATTTTTTACTGAAACTGACTTTGAATGACAAATCTCTTTTTTTTTTCAGTTCGTTTTAAATGCCAGATTTCTATATATCTTCCAAATAAGAATAATTTTATGAAAACAAAACAAAGGATTTGTAATAAAAACTAATTTCATAACATTGGAATTTTAGCACAGAAGAATATTTAACACTTACAATCTTATTGAAAAAATATTTTTCTATTAAATTTTTTGTAAATTTGAGAACAATAATTAAAAATTCGAAAAATTAATGAAAAAATTTTATTTCATTTAATGAGATTTCGCTTTTAGAGAAAATTATTGCTTAATATCTGGTGTATTGCGGCCATTTTGTTCAGATATTTCTTTATTAATGGTAGAACTATTGAAACAATAAAAAAATTCATTTCGACTGGAAATAACTATTGATCGTTAAAATGTTTCACAACTTTAGCAATGAATTCTGAGACAGTAGATGAGGCATGAAATAAATCACAGATAGACTGAATGGTCAATACTTTGATGGAAGCAATAAGATAATTGCATTGTTTTAGAAACATTTAATCAATGAATGTACAATCAGTTGTTGCAATGGTTCAGAACGCAAACTGAATTGGGCAGCCTCAAAAACAGTCACCTATAAAACAACAGTTCCGTTTCATATTGCGGGATGAAAGATCAAATGTACTTTTCAGACTGTGCTACATGGTGCCAATGTGATAGCCTGATTGCTAGGACGTCCTTCTCATAATCGGAAAGTAGTGAGTTCGAATCCTGACTTTGCTGAAGATCATTCGGGTTCCCTAAAGGCAGTTAGGGCATTTTTAATAAGCTATGAAAGGAGATCTCTGGAAGTGGCAGGTCAAGTAATATATGATCTTCTGTTCGATTCGTGCTTTCACACTCGTGTCCATAAATTAAGGACAATGCAAGTTCAGACAAAGAAAGAGACAAAAGCAAAACAAATGTGACTTATATGTAAAGTCTATTTATTAAACAAAAGGTAAAGAGCAAAAAAGATGCTATATGTTTGACATCATTAATAAAAATTGCGATTTTTACTCCCTGGAGCAAATTTCAAAAAAGAATCTATTTACAAAAACCAATATAACATGGTTGGTATGATGGTTAATACATAGTCCTCCCCAAACGAGCAATCCCGCACCACCGTAACGGTGTCGTTTATTGGTGTTCTCTTGGTACCTCTAAGTTCCTCTAAGTATTCTCTAAGTTCCTGGCCCTCTCCATATGAAAGTCTAGTGAGAATCAGATGGAAAGTTAAACCTGGACTCGTCGGAAAACATCACACAAGACCACTGTTGCGGTGTCCACAATGCATGCTCTCTACTCCAGGCTAACCGCAGGCGACAGTGAGTTGCGGTAAGTGGAACACATCTGACAGGCCTACGAGTATATAGACCAATGTGCCCTAAGCGTTTGTACACAGTCTGTCTTGAAACTGTTTTACTGGTAGCTGAAAAGAGCAGACGAGACAGGTCTGATGCTGTGATCCGTTTGTATCTTTTGGCTGTAACTGCCAAACACCCGTCCTCATTCGGCGCTGTAACTCGGGGGCAACTTGTGCTGTAACGTCTACTCACATTACCATCATCTTGGAACCGTTGCCAAAGCCAGGAGATGACACTCTGGACGATTCCAAGTTATACAGATACTTCCAGCTGGGTGCGTCCATATTACAGACTACCGATAATTCTACCACGTGGAACATCATCCAAATGGTTCCTTTGAATCATAACTATGTGGTTATTGTCCTGAAAGGCTTTTAAAGCGCTTTTGAGCAATTTTACTTCTTTGCAACCATTCCTTATATACTCCTCTCTTACACTCTCGTCATTGTGACGCACAATCGGCGCCATCTTATGGTTTCTTGTAATTTGCATATTATTCTTCAAGATGTGTGTGATAATTCTACAAGTGAAATTTTTATTTTAGAGTTCAATTTCTGTGTGATTCTGCATTATCTTTAATTTATGGACGTGAGTGTAAATGACGAAGTTTTCCACCCTGCTGCGTCCATATAGCTGGCAAATATCAGTTCTGGTCTAGGCACAAGTATGTATGTTGGTGCAACAACACATTCTCTGGGGTATTATTGTATTTCAGGATTATTTGATGTCTCGCATGTACTATCTCATTCTCTCGCTGTTTTGACTTTTAATGGTGGTGTTGCCTGTTTTATTAAACCTCACCTAGGCGATATTTATATGTAAAACATCGCCTGTCTATAAATTATACGACATTCGCAGTAATCTTTGTGAAAACATTTTTTTTTCATGACCGGATGATGCACCTCCATGACTTGACAAGTTTTCATGTGTCCAACAGAACATATATATGGAATATATTTATAAGATAATTCATTCCTATTTAGGAACACCAAGAAAATTCTTGATCAGACAGTATCAAACTTTTCTGCAGAATATAAAAAAGACGTTAGATTTTATTTATTTCAAATGCCCGAACAATTGATTACAACATTATTAAGTCTCACCGCTTAGCCCAAGGGTAAGTATTAAAATTGCATCTAATGTAGTGGGATATTTAGTGGTTGTGCAACTGAAACCAGGAAGTCAACAAGTCCTTTTAATTTAGTAGCAAGGACCAAGACATGGTCTATCATCTTCTGAGATATCATTTCTCTTAAAGAATATTGCAATCCGGACCTATAATTTGTTCCAGCGGACATTGACGAATACTACGGATGTTTGACTGAATACGCTGCTTTCTGGTTGCGAAAACGATGCGCCATTTCCTTTCAGGTCACCGTGATGATGAGAGACGTTTCACTGAATATCAGCCTGTAAAACTAAGGAAGTGTTCTTCTATTCAATGAAATGAAACTTTTTTGTTTTGAATTTATAGTCATTTGTTTGACCCTTAACATACTTAGATTCATAGCCATGGATGAATTGCATATATATGCTACACGCCACGGAAATTCCAATACTTTGAAGGAAGCATGCAAATCATGTGAAATTCACATCATGCGTTTGTAGCTGTAATATATGCAAATCAATATTGTAGCGCATACGCTCATCACAGATGACTGCAGTGCCTCCTTTAAGTCCTATGCAAATGCGGGAGAGAGCGACAGATTTTCGATTTAAAGTACAGCCATATTTTTTTCTTGCATCGCTTATTTTGCTTAACTGTGCTTCGTGGAAAACCTCGAGCGTCTTTCGAGCAAGTTTCTGAGCTCGACTGAGGAAGAATCGTAGCATAGAATAACTGCAGATTATCCTTGATCAAGTAGATAGTAGTGAAAAAACTGGTGATCGTGTTGGACGAAATCAAGTAAATGTGATACGGATCTATAATAGTTTGATGCAGGGAGGAACGTTAGACTAACAGAACTGGTCACACCCACTTCGTTGTTCCCTTCACGTGACGACAGACATTGTGCGTATGACAGAGCTGGATCGCTCAATTACACCACGAAGCATAACATGCCGTTCGATTTTGTTTGCAGCTGAGTTCTCCTTTACTTCGTTTACTCTTGATTCAAAGATGCTAGGGTAGCCAATGGCGCGATGAAGGAGGGAAATGGACAATGGAATGTAATGACGTTGTCTTTATTGATGAATCTTGCTTCTGTTTGCTATACTAAGATGGACGGATTCGAGACTGCTGACAGCGGGGTGAAAAATTGCTGAATTGTTGCGTTATGCATCGCCACATTGATATCCTTATACTCCCACATCCTTTTAGCACACATTGTCAGTATACTAAACAGACAGGGTTACATCTCTGAGGTGATCAGAGTTCGTTGTTTTGTCATGCATTCAGCACTTACCGTTAAATAAATTCCTATCGAAACATGTGGGATGCAATGTTCAAGAGTTCTTTAATTATCAGTTTGAACTGCGTAGTTGGTTTGTTTGTTCTCTCGGTATATTGCAGATAAAAAACGTGTGATCCATGCTTTCAATAACTGGCGTGGAATACACCAGCCGTTGCTACACCAGGTCAACTTTGGCAACATAATGAAGCTATATGGTTGCAAGGATACATTTTAAGCCTCTTAGATTCTATGTCGAGCGATGTAACAGCGGTTATAGCTAACAATGGTAGCTACACAAATTTTTGCATCATTCACACTTCATAAGAGGCTGTAATTTCAATTATGTGGTCTTTGCATAATGTGTTATCTTCCAAATACATTTTGCTGTGATATCTCTGGACTTTCTTAGCATTTAATTTTGGTTGGCCAACTATGTTTGTGTATGTATGTATGGATATACATATCCTTTATAATGTTTTATGGAGGAAGAATAATTCTGGTTAACTACACACACACACACACACACACACACACACACACACACACACACACACACACACACACACACACACACACACACACACACACACACACACACACACACACACACACACACACACTATATATATATAAATATATATGCTTAATACTTATTACAATGTGGATTTAATTTTATTTGCCTTCTTTTAGTTTAATCCTTTTTGATTTAGTTTTAGTATTTTTTTTAAACTTTATTCGTTATGAATAATTTTCGTTATCTAATTTTATTTCATCATTTCTTTTTCATTTGAATTATTAATTATTTAATCATTGTTACTAGAAAGAAACTAAATATTTTTTGATTTCAATATTTTAAATAATATAAAGTTTATCTACCCAATTATTTTTAACCTTTCTGACAATTATCTTCTGGTATTATATTTATCAATATTCTTATAATTATACATATTTAGGAAAAGGCTTTTAAAAAAATCATTATTTCTTTTATTACAACATTATACCCAGGAATTACGACATATGGCTTTCAAATAATCGATCTGATTAAATGTAGCTTTGAATGACATTTATTGTTATAATTATTTATAATTTTGAAACATTAATATTACTATTGGGAATACCTTATTTTACTTACTATCAAAATTAAGATTGGTGTCATAATTCAGAGTGTTTTATGAAGCAAGCATATGTAATTGAATATGTGTTTGAGTTTTTGATATTTTTTTGAAATAAGGATATGCGGTTAGGTAGTAACGGCAATAAAATTTTCTTGGAATAAGTTCTTTCGCTCAAAATTTACTGCATATAAAATTTCTTGATTTAAATGTCTATATATTTCTATTTATTATATACTTAAATTATTTATTATACTTTTCTACATTTAGAGAGAAATAAATCCTGACTCTTCCTGATTTTATTATTCCAGAAGCTTCGATCTGTTTGCTTAGTTGTGTGTTTTACGGAGGTATGATCCACATTGAATGTCCAAAAATGAAATGAAAATGTCACAGATACAAAGTTAAATGCATTACCAGATAAGGCAATTTCTAGAAGTACTTAATAGGCTTGCAATATATTATTAATACATAAAAGTTAACTATTAACAATACACCTGCTTATGTATGGGTAATTTTTTTCATGATGTATGTAATTTGGTTTTATGAGATATTTGCTAAATATAGACGGTCTCTCGTCTTATCGAGCTCATTCTCTTTCAGCTTCTTGTCCCATAGGAACTCTCGGTTCTGTAAGGCCTAAAGTTATTTACTACTTTGCAAACTCGGTTTTGCAGAATTCTTTACTTCTCGAAATAGTATATAATTTCTGATGGTTATCAAAAGAATAATTTTTTTTTATTTATATTTTTCTTAAATTTGTGAATGCGATTTTAACTTGAAAAAATCTAGTTATTGATTAATGACGTGATAAATTCAAATTGTTTTTTCACGTCATTTACTTTCATTACTGTAATATTTAGAGTTACCAGTAAAATATTTGAAAGTAGAGTTTTCCATCGGTTTCTTAATTTGAATATTCAATAAACGCTGGAACGCAGTTTAAAATTTATATTTAAAACAAATTCAAACTTTTTTCACGATTAATATTTTTATTTAATTATAAAGTGCTTACCTAACAAGATTTCTTGTCTAATATAATAGAATTATTTGCAATTAGCTTTTCAAAAAAAATTTTAATATTTTGGTTTGGAATTAAAAAAAATTTTATTATTTTAAAACACTATTTTATACATATTACTGTAATTACGGTTCAGGCCCATCGAGGGCTTTTTGAAAATTTCGCAAAAAAAATAAGGCTTGTTATGAAAAAACTATTTCAAACTAGGCGTGATAAATTTGTTAAAAAATATTTTTCATAGCAACTATTAATTTGAAGTCATAATTTTACGTAGGTAAGTGAATGAAAGTTATCATTAAAAATCTCATTTTAATTTTATATAACAATTATCCAAAAAATTCATATGGAATCTTATAGCAATTTTTATATAATATTAGATTTCAATATATGTAATTTTAAATTATTTGTTAGATATCATATTAGAAGCAATGTTAGAATTCCTATTGTCTGATATTATATATCAATTATAGTTCACATATTGTATTACATGTAATAATATGAGACTGCTTTCAGTTTCTTTGTGTCTTTTTATCTTTACCAAAACCACAGAGTTGCCATTTTCTCTCGTTATTCAAAAATTTGTCTTGGTTTTACATTCCACATTATTTAAAAATGCTTAATGTTTTTTGAGAAAATATTTTTAAACTGGAATATTAGGAATAGTATATCAATATCTAAAATTATAGTATGGTATACAGTTAAATCTGTTAAGCACACATAGAATTCAGTAATAATTTTGATTATCTTATGTTTATCATATTTTGAATGTAAAATATCCATATACATATACAAAATTGTATGTATATGGATATTTTCCTAACACGTTAATTAATCTGTAACTTATATTATTAAAATGTTGTTAATAGTGTGTACTCAATTTACACAATGTTAAAATCAACATAAATGTCTAAATTCAGGTTTTATTTTCCAAGGAGTTTTGGAATTTATAAGGTCATATACTGCTAATAGTCTTACATTTATAAGTTTAATTATTTAATTATATTTTTGTTTACAGCAGTATTGACTGATCATGGTATTTAAAAAATATCTTATTAAAAATTGGTTATAATTGCATTATTTGAACCAATTTATTAATGTAAAACTTTTGCAATGTGATAAATATTTTAAATATGTAATCAAAAATTTATTGCTGAGACATTAATACATTATTGTTGTTTATAACTTAAAGCGCGATTTTCTGTAAAAATTTTATTATATTTGTGACTTTAATAAATATATTTAGATTTTTATTATTTATTTATTTTTTAATCAATGAGCGTTTAAATTTTTAAATAAATATTTAAATCTATAAATCTGTTAATTATATTTTAAATGCAGTTAAGTTAATTAGATGCATGCATTTTTTATTGCATAGATTATGAAAACTTAAAAGCCTTATAACTAGAAGTAACGAATATATTTTGCAATTTTATACCGAGTATTCATGAATATTTTGCCTACATATTTACAATTCATTCGTACTGAAAAAAATAATTGTTGTCCCAATATCTGCTTGAAATACAATTTTTTATCTACTCAAGAGGTGTAAATTCATCTCCTCATATTCTCTCTCTTTGTATATCTATTTCTATATCAGTCTCGATCTCTATATCTATCTATCCTTATCTATATGTATAAAAGCATTTACAGAATAAAGCATTTAATTAAAGAAAATGTTTTATTCAAGTTTTTGAAGATTTTTCGATTTCAGTAACAAATTTGATTATTATATTCTTATTAATTATTCCATAAAATGAATAATTATCAGAATTTAATAATCAATTTTATTAAAGTAATTTATTAAATAGCCGCAAGCGAAGAATTACATAATTCGTCAATAAGGGGAAATTGTTGGTTTGTTTGTCGCTCAACGGTCATTTTTTGCACACGAGGGCTAATTAGACCAGGACCTACGGTTTAAAGTGGATTCCGAACCACTACAAACATCCATGCCCAAGGTGGGATTCGAACCCACGAACTGTTGAGCCGAAGGCAAGAGCGCTAACCATTCGGCTGCCAGCTCGGCTCAATAAGGAGAAAAAGGAATTAATCCTTCAATTGTAGTAAATTCAACTGTTAGTTAAATATCTCGTATAATTATATATATTTTTAGAGAGAAAGGATCTTTTGCAGTACTACGTCTGAATCAATACAAATAGATTTTTTAAATAAAAACTAATAGACAGTTAAAACAACTCAAGAGTCGTTTATAATATATTTTATGTTCATAAATAAGAATTGTTTTTATTTATTATTATAAAGCAATCAGGGTTATTCAGTTATGTTTACTTAAGTTATAAAATTGTTTAAATTCTCTCTTTATGCCTTTTTTATTTATTAATAAAGAGGACAGGTCCTAGACAGCAAACGATGCTCCTCAGGATGTTTGGAGGATGTCCTTTCAGGGGCAGTTGAACTTAATTTGGACGTCAGAAAACGTCTAAGTTATAGACATTTTTAGGACATTCCAATATCCAGAAATAGCATGCATTTAAGACGTCCGAGGCGATCAATAGTTGGACGTGATTCGGCACATACATTTGGACATTCATACAACTAAGCATCATTAGGTTGTTTATAGTATTAAATTGTATGCTTTCTATAATTATTTTTAATAATATGAAAATCACAATTTTGTAATTTCTGTATTTTAAGATGTTTATAGTATTAAAAATAGTAAACTTTTTATTGTTATTTTGAAAATATACTAACTACATTTGTTTACAAAACTTTTTTAACGATAATATTATTATCTCATTAATGTATATCTAGATATTTCTTAAGAGAAGAAACTTTTCTTTTTCTACGAGGAAAATAATTATTTTTGACACCTTTGATTTTCGTAGCATAAGAGTACACATTTTGAAAAATAAGCTCATGTAACACATTCTTACAATATCAATTAAAAATTTATTCAAAATAAATAAATCATGTTTCTGAAAATTTACACTATTTTGAGTCATGATTTTAAATATGAGTTTTTAAATAAAAGTATATACAAAGTGTAGAGAAAATTGCTTATTTGATTTATCAAACTTTTAGTTTTCTGAAATAAGGCTAGGAATGTTGTTCTTTGCATTATATATAAATGTCAAGTTTCTTACAGTTTCTTGAATTATTTACAGTAGAACTTAAATCTTTGATGACATATTTTTATATAACAAATATTTTAAGCAAAAATATCTCAATCCATAGGCTCAAAATAATTGATATTATTTTGCTCTATTACATTGTTGCCGAATTAATTATTATAAGCAGAAACAATCCAAAATCCGTTTTTTTATTTTTTTTATCAAATGCATAAATGAATTTGTACTTAATACTCTTAATTCTGTTCTATAGAGAAACTAATCCTGTTTTTAAAGTTTACATAAGACTATTTTAAATATAGACGTTTCAGTTCACTTTGATTTATCAAAAATTTTTTTAAAGAAAGATTTATTTAGTGAAAAACAAAGAAATGTTTAAGGTCATTTTTCCTGTATTTTTATATATAAGGGAAAAGTTTCTGAGAAAATTGACTGGCTTTTTTTATTCAATATAAACTTCAGATATTCTATCATCTGAGTACAGAAGTGATGGATGGTTTCTATTGAGTTTAAAATTAATTTTTTCTGTTTTAGCTTGTCTTAGCGATGCTTACTATATTGTTCAATAAAAAAAGTTTTATTAGTCTATAAACGTAAAGAGATAATTATAATGAAGTGGTGATTATATGATTATTAAGTGATTATATATATGATTGAAAACCATCACCAATATATTCGCATTCCTATTACAAAACTGTATATGGATATTTTGAAATAAATGTTCATAAAAAATTCATTTGAAAACTTCATCGAAAATGCACAATTATATTAACACAAAATATAAAAAATAATAGTATGTAGGTGAGTGAAATGAGATTAAAAGCAATTTGAAAAATAATGGAATATAGTTTTTCATTTTTTTTATTTTAAACAAGCAGTTTATTATAAATCATCACTAAGAAATTTATATTATTATGGCAAAAATATATTTTGATACATTAGAAATTAATAAAAAAGAAAGAAAAAATTTACTTGAAAACTTCATTTAAAAGCGTACAGTCATCTCAATGTCAAGTTAAAAATAATAATGTAGTAATAAAAATAATAATGAAAATCGGTGAAATGAAATGAAAAATAATTTGAAACATGATAAAATATCAAAACATTTACTAAATAATCAAAGCATTTCCATTTATAAGAAACTTATGTGATATACAATATTCCTCTAAATAATATTTTTTTATGAATTCATTCGCTTGTCTGCGTGACAGTCACTTACATATACTTTGGCATTTCTATTTTCCTTACTAGAGACATTTTACTAGAAACTGTACTTATTATACAAAAAGATGAAAAATTTATGCTTTTGTAAAATTTTACGAGATCATAAGTAACAAACTTTCACATGGCAAGATAAAGCATCTACAAGTTAAATTTTATTAAAAAAATATGCAGTATTTAACTAAACAAATTATTAAACAATAAAGCAAAAGACAAGTTTTCATTACTTTCAGATTCCCATTTACAGCTATCATTTAATAAAATATTCTGTGATAAATATAAAATCAAATCAAGAAAATAAGGAATTAGAATTATTTTTTTTAAATATTTAAAAAAAATGTAAACGTTTTAATCACGACAAAAGACATTAAAATCAATTATATCAGTTGGTATTAACTGTTTAATGATCAAATACTTGCCAATTCTAATGTTTGAAAAAGATTGAAAAGATATAATCGCAAACACCAAAGCAAGTTGCGACTTTCTAAGTAAATTGCCACTGCTGTAAGGCAATTTTATAGGGATAAGAGGAACAGATGAGAGATTATTTAAAATATATCATTCGACATTAAATGCAAAAGATTATTAACATTAAACTATTTAAAAATATAATTAATGTATCAAAAATTACAAAAAAATTCACTCATAACACAACATATTACGGTTTTGTTATAGTCATATGTATTTTTTTATAACTCTTTTACAGAATTTGTCTGTGCATAACCTACCAATTTTATCAATAAGATGAAATGCTTTAAATTCTTAAAATATATTTTGATGCACTAAAATGGTTTGAGAATAAATATCTTATACAACTTAAAGAAAAAAATATTCTGAGAAAAAGTAAAGAAAACGTATGTTACTTGTATTAAACATGTCTTTATATTTATATAAACAATAAAAGTTTTAGTGATTCATTTTAGTGATTACAGTTTTTATGGAAAGAATTAATTGAACAAAAGTAAAAAAAAAATAGTTTTAACTGCTGCAGAGAAATTGTACACTTCATATGATACAATTTTTTTATCATAGCAAATTTTAAGAATTACCGTTATTTACATTACAAATAGCTATATAAACTAAGAAACAGAAACTCTAAATTCCTGCTACTTATTTATGAAAGCTTCCATAATTGCAATTCCAGTTCAAATGCAAAATAATTATTACTTTATATATTTTCACTTTAAAAGTTTTCATAACACAAAAAAGAGCAATAATATTTTTATGAAATAAATCTTTTGAATTTATGCATTTTTACGCTTAGAAGTTTAGTATTATAAACTTCTAAAATACTAAACTTCTTTAGAAAAGAAGTTTAGTATTATACATTTTTAAAGTTAACTCTCTCTCTCTAACTAACACACACACACACACACACACACACACGTACTAACACACACACTAACATACACACTATTTTCAATTTAATTGTTAGTGATTGCAAGTAAAATATCATCACATGTAATGTAAAGAAATTATTCATTTTTATTAGCAGAATTTTGAAGAAATCTAAATTATCTTAATTTATTATAAAATTTTTTTTTCCAAATTTACTCTTTGCGAAGATTTTTATGAAATAAAATTGAAATTGAAATTAGGTATTAAATCTTATCTTTTAAAGTATTTTTATGTGATTGAAGTTAGAACCACACAATTAATGAATTGTTCACTATTGTTCACTGGTGGTTCACTATGGTTCACACACTATTGCTCACTGAATTGTTCACTATCACACTATTGTTCACTGGTAGCAGAAATTGTGACAACTATTGAGGAATATATAGCTATTTTTATAAACAGTAATTTTTTTAAAATACTTTTTTTTTCTAAACAGTAAATATATTACGTTATTCAACTCAGAAATTTTCTCGTTTCCTGCATATATCTGAATTTATATTATTACTGAAATGAAACAAAACAATTACTGTTGATATTACAATCCATCATCGAACATCAGAATTGAGAATTTTTTGTTCTTTGATATTCCTGAAAGGGAGAGAAAGCTTAACATTTAAGAAAAAGTTAGAGAAAAGCAAATCTTAAGTGCAGTGAATTGATACGAAGTATTTTTTTATTGTGGCAAAATACTCATGAACATTGCCAAATCAAAATGTGAGAATTAAATACAAAACAGTCACAAAATATAAAAAATACCACAATTCTTTAACAGATATACTATAAAAGTAAATATGTTCTTAAAAATAATGGGATAAAGAAACGGACAATTATTTAAGTTATTTAGGAACTACTAATGCATTTCTAGGCTGCAGGCGGACCACACCCTCGCAGGACAGGGATAACACAACCGCTCCAGCAGCCGCCGGTTTCCATTCTTACTCTGCTTGGCCGATGTTCTGGCCCCTCCTCCTGATGACGGTGGGTTCGATACCGGAACAAACCAGACGAACCTCTCCATCAGCCCAACGTGTATGCACACTCTCCACATTTATTTATTATTATGTTTTAAAATTTTTTCGCAATAATATTGTATTTCGACGCCGCAGGCGGACAGCCTACTCGCTGTAATTGTCTGCGGCGTAACAAACCCATCACAGAGAGGCCCCCCTGTCGGACCCGCCATTAGCCGCATTCCGAGTTATTACTCTGCCTGACCGATGTTCTGGTCGATCATCTAAAGTCTCTTGGCCCCATACCGGAACAATCCAGACAAGCCAATCCACCGACCCTACGCGTACGCGTCACTTCCCACGTTTATTTAAGTTTTTCTTCACATGACAAAACCCGAACACGAGATGAGGCCCGTCACCTTTCCATGTGCGAGCTGGGGAAGGAATGCCCTCATGGGGGACTTTATGGGAAGGTGGGCAAGTCTGGAGGGAAACCATGAAGACCTCTTGAGCCCACCCCGAGCTGACATACAACTCTGCTGCTGGTTACAGGAAGAGCTGCAGCACGCCCTATTGGTGATGGTCTTGCTTTGAAGTAATCACCGGAATCAAAGTTCAAGTCGTCATTGGTTTCTGTGTCTGGGGTTGGTGGTCGCGGTTGAACTTACTTTGCAATGTAGTAGAAGAGTTCGTACCGACACTGCAGTAATCGTTCTCGCAGCTCCTGTGTTCCAACGAGTGATGCAGCTTTCCCCTGAAACAGTAGTTCTTGTTGCACAAATGAACGAGTACACTCACTTGCTGGATGTTATCACGAGCTGTTGAACATTGACCGTCTGAGAAACCACTGACGTGGCCGGTGAATGTCAACTTTTAATTCTTTGTTTTGCAACGTCTCTGGATATTCACATGAACCTAGATGTGCACTTCACTAAAGTTTGTGGAGACGCATCCGTGGTCTCTGCTAGTCTCCAGGCATAATTTTTACTTTATCTTTGTTGAGTTGTTGGCTTGGAGTCCACAACCGTGCTGGATCTTGGATCTGTGTGGTCTTGGAATTCTAATGTATTTGCAAACAATTTAGGTAATTATTAATGTACTTAAAAATTTAAAATGTACGTCAATATAATCAAAATAAAACAAATCTCTATATTTGCCACAAAAAATACACATAACAAACGCCAAAAAACAGTAGCCAAGTTTGGTTTTTAATTTTATTGCAGAAATCTCCCTGAATTAAATAATTAAACAATTTGTTGTATAGAAAGCACACACACAAGCCTAAGAATCATTTAAAGTAAAATTTGTCTTCTAAAATATACAGTGAATTTTGATATATTATCAAAATTCAATATTAGAAAATATTGACCGATCAGACATAAGGAAATAAGCATTAATATTATCAGATAACTTATTTTTTACTAATTTCATGTCATTTTTTTTTCAACATTATTTTTTAAGAATGTCTAACAATTTTTAAATAAAACAAATTTTTAACAGTAACGATTTAAAGTAATTGAAGATGTATTTAATTAAATAACACAGTAATCTTGTTTCTCTTTTTCATCAAAAATAAATAATAATAACAAAATTAATAAATATATATACAAAGCAGTTAGTCGAATTATTATTATATTGCATGTCACAAATGCAAAGTCACAAACAACTCAATATGTAAAAAAAAAGGAAAAAAAAAGACACTTAATAGAAAACAGGATATACAGTAAAATTATTTTCACAAGGAAAAATAGCTAACTTTTTATGAACAGAATATATAAGGCAAAGCCGAATTGCAGAAGAATGAGAAACTAGAAATACATTTATCAAAGATTTGCATGTTGAAGTTCAAACAAATATATATTTCTTTTTGAAAAGTGCTATGTAGAATATTTTCCAAAACTTGAAAAAATAAAATTGATTTTTTTTTTTTGCATTTCATATCTCTATGTTGATGGGCTGGCAACTGAGCATGACACTACTCAACAACATTATTAGAAAGTGAAATAATATCCTTTTTTCTTAATAAAAAACAAGACTCTCACTTAAAGAACCAGCAACTTAAATTAAATCTTTGAATTTCTTATATTGTTGTTGAATAATGCCATGTTCAGTTATAAGCCGTCAGTATGAGGAGATGAAACATCAATTGTTGGTTCAATTATGTAGAACTGAGTAGCCTTTCCCAGATTATATTTTTTTATAAATCCTGTAATCACCTTCAATGATCAGAAAGGGGTAAACAAGTTTATTTTTAGGTAATCAGATTATAATAACTAGAACATTAACAAATGTCCCTATATGTCTTGGCGGTCCACCAGTTAATCGCATCCTACTTAATGTTTACTTCTCAAGTTTCAAAATTATAATATGTAATCAGTTCTGAGTATATTTTGACAAGTTGTTGCAATGGTTTATCTGGCTTTTTACTCAAACCTTTTACCCTTGTTACACAATTTTCATATTTGCATGAATTAAAATTATTAGGCATCCAAATTATAAAATACCATCACATTAATGAAATAACCCGTGAACATTATAGGACACTATTCCTGGCCACAGACTAAAAAATTTCGTTGTCCATAGAGTAACGAAATGTTTTAAAAGTTAGTGAGAATATTTCTCGATCAAAATGTTCAGAACACAAAATTCCTAGAGATATTCAAGAAAGGAAATTTAAATAGCAACTATGATGCTATAATTGGAAGAAAATGAATGCTCAGTATACAACGAAATTTGCCTGAATTCTGAAGTTTTTTTTTCCAATAAGCTAAATTAGTGATTTAAGTTTCCTGGAAAATTCAATGGGAACCTTTAATTACTGTCAAAATATATTTTCTTATAGAATCGACATCTTTGAAAGTTAAAAACTTTACAAAATCTTTCACTCAAACATTCATAAATTTGCGCATTACTCCGAAGTAAACAAGAGGAACATTAGAGAACTTTCCAAAATTTGGAATTCCATTTAGAATGGAATTATGTAATTAATAATCCACATCAGATTAAATTATTTACTTCATCAGTTCTTTTTACATGCATCTTTTTCCGTAAAGCAAACTTTGTTCTACTTGTTATATTCGCTAATGATGACTTTGTAAGACAATTCGAATATCTTTAGGTAAACTTTAGAAAAAGTCATGTATTTTTAATAATGGTCTTAATACATTGTGTTACATTAACTGTCATGGACCATTTGTTTTT
This sequence comes from Latrodectus hesperus, assembly GCA_037975125.1. Taxonomy (NCBI): domain Eukaryota; kingdom Metazoa; phylum Arthropoda; class Arachnida; order Araneae; family Theridiidae; genus Latrodectus; species Latrodectus hesperus. The sequence goes on along the minus strand of CM075851.1, from coordinate 59,512,283 downwards.
GTCTTGAAATCATTTAATAAAGATGATTTGAAATGCTAGAAATGAATCATTGAACTGAATGAGGAAGCAGCCGAAAGTGGCGAGCAGATAAATTGCTGAGAGTTTTCGTTTACGAACTAAATTATTCGACAAACGAAAAACAAAGGATACATAAAATAAGTATATCTTATGATCTAGATGCAAATAGTTCCAAAGAAAATAATATTCTAAGAAATGAAATTAATTTATAAGACTGCATTGCACTCCGACACAAAGATTCCATCATCGTTCGTAGTCAGTGCCAAAGTAAATAGGAATAAAAAGTTATGGACACAAACTTTCAGAAAATTTATATTCTAAATATAATTTACTATCAATTTGTAAAAATCTATCTTTTATATTTATAAATAATGAGAGTATTCCCTGGGAATTAATATAAACAATAAAGCATTTTTGTCCGATGAATTTATGATTTCCGATTACATGATTTCTTGTTTTAGAGTTCTTGGTGAAAATAAGTTGCTTTTAAGACAAACCACTTATTTTGATATAGTGATTGCTTTAATGCTGAAGAGCAAGTTGAACTTTTGTAATTTTTAATTAATATTGCATTATAAATTGAATTGTCAAGCAAGAAAAAAACTCTATATTTTAATAACAATTATAAGTTTTTCTTTATTTTATTTCATATGTTGCAAAGAAATAGTTTTCGTGGTAATAGAGAAAAGAAAGATAACATTAAATTTGAATAAATATTCTAAAAATATTTTATGCTAATAATTTATAATATTATTATATCTTTCAAGTACTAGAAAATTGATAAACAAAGCGTAACAATTTGTGGGAGTTAAACTAGCGATACTTGGAAAGTATTGCTATACTAATCGTGATAGAAAGTAGGATAAATCCTTTCGTCGGTAATAAGATCGACGAAAATATTAATCCTAGAATCTTAAAAGCTTTTCAATTCCTACCGTTCAGATTTCGATTGCAGGAAGAAAGTTCTCTACCCTGAGAGTTTCAGTCCCATTTTGAGAATTTCCCCTCCTTTGCTGGAGTTCCATCTGCCCCCCTGGGCACATATTTTGGAAGAAGGGAGCCATCAATGAAAAATGTTTAGGAGAAAATTTTCGCAGCAGAGTTTAACGCGATACAAGATTACAAGCAAAGATAAACACAGAACTTTTCTTTACTCTAGGACGATGCACAATAATTTCTCAATCCCTTTCTGTTACGCTTCTTTATAAAAAAGGTTAAATTATGACTCTTTTGATACAATCAACAGATTCAAATCATTTTAGAACATGAGATTGGTATAAAAATTTATATTTTTAAGCAATCGGATCAGCTTTTGCCATTTTTTCCTTTCTTTATCCTTGTTCATTTAAGCCGAGCTGGCAGCCGAATGGTTAGCGCTCTTGCCTTCGGTTCAACAGTTCGTGGGTTCGAATTCCACCTTGGGTATGGATGTTTGTAGTTGTTCGGAATCCACTTTAAACCGTAAGTCCCGGTCTAATTAGCCCTCGTGTGCAAAAAAATGACCGTTGAGCCACAAACAAACCTTGTTCATTTAATGAAATAATGGTTTTCAATAGTTCTTTCGTTTCTTGGTAACAAAGGAAGATCCAAGTAAATTAATTTAATCAGCAAGTGAAAAAACATAACATTAAAACCACTAGAATTGTTATATATATATGTGTGTGTGTGTGTGACACACTGGGATATAGCTTATTTATATGACATAATTAATGATGTTATAATTCCATTTTAATATTTTCATGTTGTCTAATCGAAATTGCAATGTATAAAATATATAACTTATATATTTATAATAGTATAATTATAATTATAAAAATAAATTATTACGAAAAATGTGAGTTAAAATGTTTTACTTACATTTTCATTCATTTTATTCGAAACGAAAATTTTCACAGATTGTATACGTTTTCTATTGATTATTAACGATATATAACTTAAGGGTATCGAAGAAAATGTTTTTATTTGTGCTTTAATTATATTCATAACAAGTTTTCATCAATAAAATTTCCCTCTTTTGGGGGCAGAGCAATTTTTTTATTATTTTATGAGTCAAAATGAGATTGAAAATTTTCTTCTATTTATAAAGGAAAATATAATAACGAAATACTACTTGTTTAGTAAAATGATTTAATTTCTTCTCTATAAGAAAATGAATATCATGTGAAATAATATTTCAGAAGATTAAAGTTTCTGCAAAATGCTTTCACTTTGAATTTTCCTAAATAATAAATAAATACATACAACAAGTTTCTAATGATGTTTTTGTCAACCGAAATAAAATTAATTGCATACTATATTTTTATTTTAAATAGAAAAGATTTATTTGCTTTATCAGTGTTGTAATTTTTCATAGGCATGTTTTCTGACCTAGCAACCTGTAAAAACTTAGGAGTCATATATGCGCTTTCCAGACGCGGCCAGGTTTTCAGACAAAATTCCAGTGTTGTGGACGGTTTATTTCACTTAAAATTAAAAATTAAATTTGATTTTATAGCTGATCAAAAAATATCTAAAAATAATTAACTATAATGGGTTATTTAAAATAATTACTTTGTCATTTATTTCTGTACTGTATGAAAAATCAAAACCATCGAAGAGTAATGATCTGCTAATAAGTAATTATGTCATTGTCTCGCCATGCACGAAGTTATGCTTGCTAAGGAGTATTTGCAGTCAATTTTTGAGCAGTGAAAGCAAGAAGAGACTACCAAAAATATGATTATTTCAAGCGAAGAAAAATGGCTCAGATTGTTTGGTCGCATCAGGGATATAATGCCATAGCAGATTCTAATCTGATCAAGATTGTCGAGTATAGCTATTGCTCATTTAAGACATCAATATCAGTTGAGAGAGTGTTTTCTTTGGTCAACAGCGCATGGACTGATGATAGGAGCTTCTTGAAAGAATCTATAGTTAAAAGATTGATGACATAAAATTAATATTCGATTACCTTGCGAAAATTTTTACGAGATTAAAAGCAAGAAAGACTTTCTAAAAAACGGCCTTGCTAATAGTAAGAAGATATTATTCAAATTTTTATTCTTTATTCAAAGTGTTTCTACTTACTTAAGTAAATCATCAATATTAATATGTAGGAAATAAAATATTTGTGTTTATATGCTTGTGTCCTTTATTATTATTATTATTCCTGGTTTAGGATCCTAATCAATTATCATTTATTCACAGCATTGAATTACCTTCTAAAGCACTCTAAAATCCTGCCAAAGCTGTGTGCCCTTGAATAAGAGCTATGTTGAGGGTTGGGTGGGGGAGTATGCACCGGTTCAACATTTCAGATCTCTGGCAAGCTTACTCATCATGAGCATATAGAATCTTGATGTATTTACTAAGTTAAATGAGTTGTATACCATGATCTTACCTTTTTTGGAATCTCATTAATTAATTAATGATCTATACATTTAAATGGTATAAAATCAACACAAATAATTTGGTAAATAACTTTAAACTTAGATGAAAATAGAAAAAAACATCTAAATGCATAAAAACATGGAACTGACCTATATAATATTTCAGAAATTTTATCATAAAAAAATTTTGATATTTTCGTTATTAACGCATAAACAAGATTTGTAGTATAAGATAATGACGGAGCACCATGCATCTTGAGAAATGTATAAAACTTTAAAAAAGAAAATAAAGTAAAAACACATGATTTAAAAAATATATTTTTTAACTAAGAATAAACTGTGTAAACTTATTAATAGGGGAATATAAAAGCTGGAAGATTTTCGCTTATGGCAAGCTCCTCCAGCTGTTCCCTTCTACTCCCACTCCTCCTACACCAGTAACTCTTTCCTTCCACGTTTGCATCTTCCGATGAAGCTTCGTGGTTTATTTCTCAATGTGACGTAAGAATTTTTAAATTGAAAACAAATTTTCGTCAATAAATTTTGTATTTCAGTGAAAATATAAAGCTGCAATTTTTCTGAATTTTTTTAGTTTTAGTACTATTTAGCGCCCCTCTCCGAGCGACGCTCGGCCGATATAACTCTCCTCTTCCCGACTTCCCTGTGTCACCGAGACGTTTTCGTAGTTCAACCACTGCCGGAGGAATAGAATTAGGATTTTATTTATATAAATAACATAAAGGGCAATCGGGACACATGAAGTACTGTGTCATTTCGAGAATTTTGAGATCGTGTTGACACACCAATAAAAACCAAATTTTATGAACGGAGATTGCGCTTTAACGCTTTCATAAAATGATGCAATGCAGTTAAAAACACTTTATAATTGATACCTGTGGATCAAAAAGAAGGAACTCTGCGACAGATTCTGTCTTACGTAATTTGAATACTTTTTTTAAGTAATAATTTTATTAGATATCGATGAAAATACTCTCGTGAAAATTTTGAATACGTTTTATAGGCATTTATAAACACGTGACTGAAGCGTATTTCGAGGATTCAGGTAAGATAGTTCCAGTGGATTCTGTGGACGCACGAAACAGCGGACTATTTGTCAAAAAAAAATAATAATAATAATAAATAAATTAAACAAATATAATGATGCTCATTTTCAAAATCAGCACTAACCACCGAATTCTGATTCCTAATACATTTTGTACGTACTCAAGGTATATTTATTTTCCTGTTGGAAAGTTAAATGTATTTTTTAAATTAGGATTCGAATAATTTGCATAATGTTTCGAAAATTCGGAACCTAAGATGATAATTAATATTCTAGTTTTAAATATGCTTTCTTATTTCAAACACTAATAATTTTTTTAAAATCAAAAACATCTTTCGTTATCTATTTTTTTTAAATTAAGGATATACTTATGTAAAATATTGAGTTCGTAATTTTTTTTGTTTAAATAATCTTGCAATGAAGTTATACTGACTGCGCCTGAAATGCTTCAGTTTTAGACTCAACAAAAATCTCCACTAACTGAAAATAATCTTGAAAAATATTTTTTATATATTGAGAGCACTTATTTATAAATACTTAGTTTTCTTCTACTAATTCGACATTAAAAGAATTCAATCTGAAGATCATATTTGATTAACTGCAAGCTGTGTAAAGAGAAAAAGTAAACACACACACAGGGTATTTATTACTAAAGAGAAAAGCATCCTCTTTTTGCTTAATTTATAATGGTGCTGCCATCTAGTTTCAAAGAAATGAACTAAATATACTTGATTCTTAAAGATGAAATCGGAAACAGAAAACCAATTTGAATCTGCAAAATTTCAGAAATTTTTTTAATCAATTCAATATTTTTTGTGAAAATAAACGGCAAATTAACATTTTTAAACGTTAATAAAATGCCTTTAAATGAAGTAAAATTTTAAAAATTTAGTGGAAAACCCACATTGGAATATAATATAAAAATTAAAAGATGCAAATGAAAATTTAGAGTGAGAATAATTTTAAAAAGTAAATAATTTTCTTATTACTACTTTTTAAAAATATATTTCTCGATTATAATTTTCAAAATCATTTTGCAAATTTATTTTCCAAAATGTATTTTATATGAATAATAAAATGATCAATTACAAGACAACCAAAACATTAATCTAAGGCACATTTGAGGTTTTTGGATTCTTAGGAATTTTGAACCATGATTTTTAAGACCTCAGTGTTCTAATATTAAGAATATTATCATGCTCACTTGAATATCTAACTTTCGAATATTTAATTTCTAATAAGCAATACTATTTAATAAAAATATCTTTACTAATTTAAAATGGAAATTTATTAATTTTTGAATTAAAAAAATGTTTTCTGATGATTAAGGATTAATATTAGTTTTGATAGATTACAAAAATTATATTTTTGATTAACATTGATAATCATGAAATAAGTGAACAACGATTTTTCTCAGCAAAATTACTCGTATCTTGGCAAAATAAAAAAGAAAAGTATGAATATTTATTTTGTTATATAGATTTGAATAATTATTTTAAAGATTTTTTTGTGAAACAACTATAGAAACTATTTTCGTTTCATGATTTTTTTATATAATTTCTTTATGTACTTTATTTTTACTTATAATTGTTAACAATTCGTAGGTTCAAATCCCACCTCGGGCATGGATGTTTGTAGTGGTTCGGAATCCACTTTAAACCGTATGTTCCGGTTTAATTAGCTTTCATGTTGTAAAAATTGACCGTAAAGTGACAAACAATTAAGCAATGATTTGTTTATTTAATTATAAAAACAAATTTGGACCCATTACTGAACTATACTATTTCCTATGAACACAATAAAATCTCAATATGTATATAAATAGCCCAAAAAATAAATTAATCAGAAAATAATTGGGAAAGAGGCAATTAAACTCATCGTCATGAAAAATATCCATGCTCTCACGTATTCATCCAATTTAATATATTTATCTATTACAAAAAACTTAGTAATAAAAGAAATTTTACCTTTTTCCTGAAAAAAAGTTGTATGCAATATAAAAACATTAAAATTTGAAATTAAAGTTTAGACAATCAATACGAAACGTATTTAAAATAGTTTAAAATGTGCTAAATTTATTTTTCTTCAGTGATTGCTTAACCCCTTTAATTCCAGTATTTTTCACAAATTAAGGCTTATGTATTGTAAACATTATGAAATTAATTTTTGAAAAAATTTACATTTAGTTTTCCTATTAATTCTAATGCAATAATGGAAGAATCCTTTACTGTTGCTAATATTAGAGCAAACACATTAATCTATCTTTATTCACATTTTACTTGTCAGGTTTTTTGGTTGATTCTCTAAAGTTTAATTGTGTATAAAATTCTAAGTAGTCATGATTTTAAAATAGCATAAACTCGAAATTCACCTAAAAAATCAAATGTAGGTAAGCTATTTAATTCACATAACATTATCGAAATCTAGATTTCAGTAAATCTACCAGTAATCAGATTACCAACTAAAGTTTCCTAGATTTTGATAATGTTTTGTCTATTTTTGTTTAATTTTGAAAATTTTCGTGTGGATTTTGATTTACAGATAAAAAATAGGAGCATAAAATAATTTGGTTTAAAGTTAAAGAAAATACTTACGAACACTATTTTAATATTTGATTTCCGAGGCAAGTAATGATTTCTTGATAGATTATATGAACCACTTAGGAATTCACTTGTTCTATCCCTATTGAAGATACATTTTTTAAATATTTTTCACACATCTTTGAATCATGCTTAATTTTTTTTTTTGGATAAAAAATAAACTTTAGCTATTTAATTCACAAAAATGTATAAATACAAGAAAATATTTTAAACATTTTTTAATTGTTTCATTAAGTATCAATAATTGAATCTTAAAACAACTAATAGAGCATGGTAGATATACTTTATCCAATGAATTTATGGAGAAGAGGCTGTCTGCTCTTTTTTTAACCGTGTCGTAAAAAATGCAAGATGTTTACATCAGAAATGACTGTACGCAAAACTAAATAGCTATATATATATATATATATATATATATATATATATATATATATATATATATATATATATATATATATATATATATATATATATATATTACGGCACTTCAACAGCAAATACACTAATCATTTTATCCGGCTTACCATCTTCCACCTTCTCAATAGGAAAAAAAGTACCAAAAACTAAACTTCTACAATTACAGACAGAAACTGTTATAGACGGAATTCACTTTCCTCCAGGAGATTGCAAGTAACTAGTTAATGAAAACACCTCTCATTCCTCTAAAAGATTGCAGAATATAATTTTATATAACCTTTCATTAAATAAGAAAATATAAAACTTTTCTTTCCATTTCGCAATACAAAGTTAAATATTTTTGCGGATGGCTCTAAGCATGATACCGCAACTAGATCAGAAAATGTGTTTTTTAAAAATAATACAGAAATGGATTCACAAATGATTTAACTCAATTCATTTTACTCAGATTACCAAGTTGAAATAATAACTTTACTTTATGCCATCAGATATATATTGAACAATCACTTACCTACAACTACAATATGCTCGGACAACCAATCTGCATTATGATTGCTGTTAAATCCGGTACATAAATCCCCTACCATCAACAAAATTCAACTACTGCTGTATCAAATATGAAAATTGAATGCGATTCAAATATCTTGGACAAAAACACACACAGTGTGTATACATAAACACTAAATCAAATTCAAATACATATCTTGGACGAAAACACATAATTAGTGTTAAAGAGATGAAACGCCAGACCAGAAAGCTAAAGGAGCAGCAATAAATCCAGATCTGCTAGCCATCTACCTACTTCGTCCGCAATCAAACTCAAAATCACTGAGGCTTTAGGCTTTTATAAAGATTACAAAACATTTGGAATACTCCACAAAAAGGTCATACACATCCTATATTACCAAATATTTCACTCGAAAATATTTTTAGCTGTCCATTTCTTAACTATTTACTGACAAATCATGGATTATTTCCGACTTACTTTCAGAGATTTGGAAAAAATACAAACAATTTATATGCTGGCAGATCTGTAAGTACAGTTCTTCCCCATACCGAGAATTGTTCTCTGACTCAACATCTCCATCTTAAAAACGTAGATTACAATCAGACTCAGATTTCATAAAATTCTGAATTCAAAACCCACATAACAGGAATTTTCTGATAAACATAATCCTATTCACCAAAAATTTAGAGTTACGTTTGTTTGGAGTAATTGCGGCAACTTAATATAAAATAATGAAAAAACTTCTCTTTAACTTAAACTGAGAAAACTTACCGCACTTTACTTTTTTATGAATGAAATTAGGCGATGAAAACATTTAACTTGAAACTAAGTTAATACTGTTATATATACACTTGATAATTATTTTTTATTTATTTTCATTTTTATAGCAAAATTATGTATTTGATTGAATGTATTACTGTTCTCGATTCTTGCTTACATGTAAGTACTTTTTATGTAAACAAGCTGGTGCTGATCTATTTAACAAAAATTATATTATTGTTATTAGTACAAATATTTGACATCTACTGTAATAACCCCATTTTATGTGAGTTAGGAAAATTTGTTCCTCATAAATAAATTTACTATGCTGGAGATCTGTTGAAAGCCATATAAATTATAGTTGCTCTACTTCTGTAAATGGACTCGTTAAGGTTTCGATGCAGTTCCTCGATTTAGTTTTTTGTAGGTATTTAGTAGGTTAATGTATGCTAATCTGAATTTTTACCATAAAAGGTTTTGTTTGGTGTATTTCTTGCTGAACGGTCAGTCTTCGCCAACTTATTAAAGCACAGTAATAAATGCAAATCAAAGGAGGTATGGTAATTGTTTGGTTTAATGTTCTTTCGATTATCGACTGTAACATAACGCGGCGTGGTTTTGAGCTGCAACTTTCTATCGTGATGTTGTCATGGACCTTTCGCCTTCAGGATATATTTCACTAATACAAAATACTTTCAATTCTGACGACACATTTATTTCATATTAACATACACAAACATTAATTACTCGAACACAAACATAAATTATAGATACATATATTTTTCATCGTCCGGGACTTCCGCTACTCCTCGTCACGCCCACGCTTTTTCCTTGTGTGACTGCGCTCTAACAGTGACTTCAAATTTTTTATGCAATTGACTTGTTTCAATAACTTGGACATAGAAGGCATTATTTTCATTGTATTTGTGAGTTGGATAATTTTTTGATTTTATTACTTGTAAATCGTAAATCAGAGTTATTAAACGTGTTTAGTTTGTATAAATATTTTTAAAAGGGAGTTAAAATTTTTGATTTTAAGAAAACCACTGTACTATACAATTAGTATTGATGTATTTCTATTGTCTTAACTCATACATCTTTACTTCTAAAATATTATTTTTATTAAATTATATTTGTGTAAAATTATTTAAAATACCGTTGATGAAATTTTAAGAAATTCTGAATATGTGTCGTTAAATTTTCGGAATCAACATCATACAGCAATTACAGAGGTTAAGGTGCAATTTAGAACTTTCTCTGACAAATGAAAATTTCAGTAAACGAATGAAATAATTTACAAAGCAATTCGATATTGTTATTAAAATAAACTTTTAAATCTAGAATCAGAAAACTTCATCGCTCTTCATAAAGTTTAAAGGTAAACTCTAAAATTGTTATAAAAATTCAAAATTTTCCTAATGAATTTTAAGAAATGATAAGAATCAAACAGTAATTCATTCAGCTTATTTTAATGTCTGAGACTACCAATTTTAATTCATTATAATATTTGTGAATCAATTTTTTTTATTGCAAAAGGTAAAAAATATTTTTTACCTTTTGCAATAAAAAAATTTTTCAAAAGGTAAAAAATATTTTTTCTTTTGAAAACATTTTCTGATAATATATATATATATATATATATATATATATATATATATATATCATATATATATATATAATATATATATATATATATATATTATCAGAAAATGTTTTTCAAAAGAAAAAATATTTTTTACCTTTTGAAAAAAATTTTTCATTAAGCTGTAACATAATTCCCATATATATATATATATATTGGAATTATTTCCTATATATATATATATATATATATATATATATATATATATATATATATATATATATATATATATATATATATATATATGGGAATTAATGATTGGGTTACATTTCTCTGTGTATTTCACTAATAGATTATAATGATCGTTAATTCTCTTTCCAAAAATCTATAAATATTCAATTTTATAAATATTTTATAAAATTGAAATTAAAGTTTTCTTGTAGTTATATGCGCATATAATTTTAAAAACAGTTAAAAGAATTAAAATTCCTTAAAATAATTTATTTATAAATTTAGATACTAAAATTATTTTAATTTATTAAAATAAAATAAAAATTGAAAAGAGAATGGCAAAAATGCTTTAATGTATAATCAGAATTTTAGAAAATGAAGAAAATTAGTCCTTACAATATTGGCGAAATGTACTCTGGCGAAAGAAATTTTCCATTAATATTGCTGGTTATTTCTTATATGGCATTTGTAAGAAAATTTCATTATCTAATCCCGTTCCATGAAATGATAATTTTTAAATCTTTTGAAGAAATGTATCCAAAATTGTATAAATGGCTAAATCTACTTCTCAATCAATCGAAGGAAATTAGCAAGTTTACTAGTTTCGGCATATATAATGTATAATACTAGTTTCGGCATATTTCGGCACAATAAATAAATAAAAAGCAATGTTAAGAAATTTAGCGAACTTTATGAGCCCATGTCTTACAAATCTACTTTTTATTATTTCAGCAATATTAATTAAAAAAAAAAACTTTGAACGTTGGAGTAGTCTTAAGATTCAAAAGAGATTGCTTACAAATATTGCAATTATTAATTTTAAGCTCTTAGGAGCTATTAGTAGCTCCAAAAATGTACTTTGCAATAAAAAAATTATATTAAATAATGAAATCTTTTAAAATTTAAATCGTCCTTACCGATTTAAGGAGCAGGTGTCGTATAATCCAGGGTATTAATTTTTGAATTTTTTTGGCGACGACGAAATGTTGCCAAAATGACGCAATTGTGACGTAATGTCGAGTGAATATGCTGTAATTGGGATGTAATAAATTCGTTTTTGAAAAACTTTACATATCTAAATGTTAAATTTAAACTTAATAAATAAAGATCGTGGAAGCCCAGTGGCTTAGTGGCAGCGTTTCACGCTCCCATGACACAGGTGCGAGGTTCGATCCTCGGGCTGGGCAAGGTTGACTCAGCCTTTCATCCCTTCAGTGGGTCGATGAACTGAGTACCAAGCATGCTTGGGAACTAAACACTGGGGGTCTTACGTTAGGCTGACCACTTAACTGGGACATATGCTTCGCACCCCAGGGCCCTCGGTCATGAAAACAGTTATGGGCATTGTAGGCCTTGGCCCACATGGGCTGTCGTGCCATAGAGTTTAGTTTAAATGAAGACCGTGAATATATTTTTTTGAGATAACGAGATTTTTTTAAAAAATAAAACATTGGAAAATACGAATAAGGAAAATATTCGTATTTTCTAATCCTACGAATATTCTATTTTCCAATGTAATTTCGGAAACGAATGCGAATGAGGAAAATATTGGAATTTCGAAAAAGTAAATACGAAGTCTAACGAAAATACCAGAAGAATTAGAACACGAATATTAATGAAAAATAAGGAAACATTCGCAAAAAAATAAATATAAATTATAAGGTACAATTTAAACAGTTATTAATAATATAAACAGTTATCAAAAATTATTTAACAGTTATCAATTATCAATTATTATTTATAAAACAGTTATCAATTATTATTTAAACAGTTATCAAAAATAAATAAAGAAACAATAATTTAAAAAATGTATGCACAAAAATTATATATGGTATTTTATTTTAATAATATAAGTTATAAAAACGCCATATATAAACTAAAGAAAAAAATAACAAAAATGATTACTTAAAGTAATGAAAAAGAACAATACAACCTGGAATTTAAGTATCCAAAATGTGAAGCAAATTGTAAAACACACTAAAAAAATTCTTACAAGTTTCCTCGTCAAAATTTCTAATGAATTGCGAAAATGGAATAAAATGTTCTAAATATCGTCGCGATGACGTAAGCACTAGGGTTGTCAAAATTGAATTTTTAACATAATTCTTATTAGTCTTCATGTGTATGACGTAATAAAAATCAGGTTGCCAGATTCACCAAAAAGATCACCAAATTCAGAATTTGTCATCCTGGACGTGTGCCCGATTTAAACTAACTATAAAGTGGATGTTTTGTCATGTCCTTTTCATTTTGCTTTTCTGTTGTCCATGTGTTCATGGCTTGAATCAATGGAAAACGGCTTCTCAAACCGATGCTTTCCCCTTATATAAGAAATCGTTTTATTAACAAAATGGACTTTGACAATATCCTCAGACATTCAATGGTGAACTTCGCCTTGTTTGCTGACGCTGGAAAAATGTGATTTGGAGGCAGGCAGCGAATTCGTCGATAAGTCGGATTATCGTCTCAATACGATGTGACGTGGATGTAACATTATCTGACTTCATGGATATGAGAATTCTTAATAAAATGGCGTAATCAAGATTTCAACTGTAACAAAAAAGCAACCAGTTTAAGTAATAAAAAAGCAAGCCTCCCAGCATCCTAAAAACAGCCCAAACGATGCTCTTTTTCTCATAACCCTTTCTTGAACATAATTTGGTAAAATTATTTTCTGGGAATGCTTAAGCAATGACATTCGCTAGCAACACTTTTGTAATGCATTGAATCATTGAAGTTTGAAAGACTTGAAGAACTGACTGAATGCTTTTGCATCTTGATAAAATAGCAGCATTTTCTAATTAGGCTTTTCTTTTTTTCATTATAATTTTTATTTCATTCCGAAAAATTTTGAAAGTAAATACATTTATTCAACGTCTATAAGTATATTTTTGAAAGTAAACTATAAAATTAAAACTTTTCAAAAGATTATATAAACAAAAAAACATAGTTCATTCAACATTTTATATTTTTAATATTTTCTTTCATTATTAAAATGTGTCATAAAAGGAAAAAGCGTGAGCGTATGATTTCCCTGCTTCCTTATGAAATTACGCGACTAATCGCGTGGGAAAACGAAGATAATGCAAATAATTATGAGTATGTAAAATCATTATTTCTTAAGAGATTTAAGTTAAATGCTGATGAGTTCAGATTTAAATCATATTAAAAATACAGAAAGTACATGAAAAGATTATTCATTCGAATTACAAAATTATTTTGAAGAATGGATAACGGAACTCGAGATTTCAGATTTTAATAGTTTAAAAAATTCAATTATTACTGAAAAATTGAAGACACAAGTAAATTCAACAACTCGGGAACATTTTATGGACGAATAGACAAATATTAATACCCCAGATCAGTTTGCAGATAAATTGTGTATAATTATAATACTGCTTGATCTATTAACAGTTAAAAATTAAGAAACTTTTCGAATTATAATTCTCGGAATGATAAATTTCAAGTAGAAAAGAAATCATTTCGGTTTAGTGAAAATAAAAGTATTAACCGAAAGAAGTTAATCATCTCGGATATTCGTATAAAAAAGGGGAATTTAAATGTTTTAATTGTAATGAATATGGTTATATATCTCGTGAATACCCGTCGCCCAAGACTTTTGCTTACTGTAAGAAATGTAAAAAGCAAGGTCATTCTCAGCGAATGAGTAAATTTGAAACCGATCAAAAGCGCAAGGGGAATAATTTATCTGTCAGTCAAAACAATTCGGATTCAAGCGCCTACTCATTACTTAAAATATGCTTATATTTATGGAAATCAGGTGATTGTGCATTAATTGATACAGGAAGTAGTGCTGTTGCTTTTTAAAAGAAAGTATCGCAATAAATGTAAATCTGATTATGACACTAGATAGGAGTAATTTATTCGGTTTTGTGTGGAAACCAAAATAATCCAATAACTAAGGCCTTTGGAAAAATTGTAGTAAATATTCGAGTAGATTATATAATTGGAAAATTTATTCCTTTATTAATTGTCGAAGATAATTGCCAACCATGCGATTTAATTTTAGGTAGAACATGATTAGATTAAACATTGCTTTTCCGTGTATTGGGGGTAATCTAAAATTTGGATACTCAAATGACGACTGATGTTTTTCTGAAATTCAAGTAGATATAAAGGAAAATATAGTTAAACTAAAAACATTAAATGAAACAGAACTCGAAAGTAAATCAATTTAATTAGAGCGAAAATTGAAGAAAACGAATATTAACGATAGTTTATGGGGTAATTTTAGTCAAAAGTATGGGACAGAATTTCGATTCTATTCTTGAAGTAGTTATCGGTGAAACAGTTGTACAAGTAATAAAATAAAGAAGAATTTAATTTAAAAATAAGGATAAAAGTCAGTGCTTATGTAGGGAAATGGAAGTAAGTGAAGGAAGCTTAATCCTATCTAATAAAGTTAAAAATGATAATGAAAAAATGTTGAAGTTATAACAATTAACAAACAGAAGTCTCCTATTTTAATGAAAGATATTAATTTCGACAAATCTTTAGAAAGTGATAAAAAATTAGAACTTTGGTATTTATTAAATAAATATCGAGACTATTTTGCTTTAAACATAAGTGAGTTAGGCTGCATGTATTTATGCACACTGGACATTAAAGAAATATGGAGAACACTAAGTCAATTTTTCAAAAACCGTATAAAACCAATTCTGAAGAGAGGAAACACATAAAAGAAATTGTGCCCGAATGAAAGGGGTATGGAATAGTTTCAGATACAAGATCTCCCTATTCTAGTCCTGTATTATTAGTTATGAAAAAGACACGGGAACAGTGATTGGTTATTGTCTACAGAAAATTAAACTCTAAGACGCCCAAAGATAAATTTCCAATACCCAAAATTAATGATACTTTAGGATGCCTAGTAGGAAGCCAATTTTATACTACTTTGGATTTAGCTAGAGGTTATTTACAGTTACCATTGACTGAAGAAGCCAAACTGAAAGCTGCTTTCATAACTCCAGACGATACATGTCAATTCGAAAGAAAGATCTGTGGATTGGCGAATGCTCCAGCATAATTCCAAAAACTCATAAATCTTCTTTTGGGTTCCTTGTTCAACAAAAAAGTACTGTGTTCCTTTGATGATACATTGATTGCAGCTAAAACATGGACCGAAATGATACAGAACTTTACTGAAGTACTGAAGAAAAGCCAATGTAACTTTAAAACTACCAAAATATGAATTTGAAAAGTTACAGACTGAATGTCATGCTTTTACACATAATTAGTAGAGATGGTTTGAAACCTGGACCGCGTAAAGTATCAGTTGTTGAAAAACTTTTTGTTCTGAAAAATACGCTCGACATCCAAAAATTTTTACTTGTTTCTTTAGAATATTTGTTCCTAAGTATTCTCTTAAGGCAACTCCATTGTCTGAACTTACGAAATAGGATGCAGGTTTCTTTGGAAAAAGAGCAAAATGAGGCTTTCGAGGAACTTAAAAGTAATCTAATGCACTAATTCTCGCTCATTATGATCCTCAAAGTGAATTCAAGTACATTGTGACGCAAGTTCAATTGGGTTGGCCGGAATCTTGTTTCAAAGAGATAGTAAAAGGAAATGGAGGATGGTGTTTATTACGTTAACAAGAAAACTAAGAATACTGAACAAAAGAACAATTCTAATAAATTAAGGTTGATGTCAATTGTGTGGTCATTAGAAAAGTTAAGGCAGTTTCTGATAGTAATAAAGTTTGCAATTGTTACAGAATGTTAAGTAATCGTGTATCTAAACACTAAAAAGCAATCAAATCCTCAGATAACAAGAGAGTTTAACCTCCTGCAAGAATACCATTTTGAGATGCGGCATACATCAGGTGAACGAATAAATCACATAGATGTACTTAGCACAGCAGCTGTTGAAGAGCCAGGTGATACTTTGTACAGTATTATTGAGAGAATATTTCAAGTTTGTGTTACCTTGAATACAGAAGAACAAGTTTTAATTATGCAAAATTCAGACATCAAACTACATAAATTAATAGATATATTCAAGAAGAATGAAGATGACAAGTCTGAACCTGAAAAGAAAATGATTGAATGATATGTTTTCAAGTAGAATAAGATTTATAAAAAACACAAGGTGTTAAGAATAAAGAAATTTTACTTTCTATAATACCTAAATCAATGAGGAAAAATATAGTAGTTATATTCTACGATCTCTCATGGGACATTTTTCTGTCGAATGAAGTGTTAGTCAAATAAAAGAATTATAATGGTTTGAATCTATGAAACGTTGCGTAAGAAAGTTTATTTTGATGTGTTTTGAATGTTTGCTGAACTAAGTTCGAAGAGGAAAAAAGCAGGGATTTTTGAATCCAATTGAATAAGGTAACGTCCTTTTTCTATCATACACGTGGATCATCAAGGCCAGGGATGTCAAACTCAATTTTGCAAAAGGCCATATATTAAATATCGAATATGAAGGTGGGCAACATTCAAATAAAAAATTTAGTGTATTATTATAACATTTTATATCTTTAATTATATAGTATATAATATACAGTTGTTAAAAATCATATCAAAGTTATAAAAGAGGGTAATTATTTTAAGCTCGAGGATCCAGATACCTGACTTCTCTTGATTTTGACAAGCTCATTGATCTCAGGTATCATATTCGTTGTACTTATTTTAAGAATTGATTGCAGATATTCATTCGTAAGTCTTATGCGATGTTTATTCTTATTTATTTTCACGACGGAAAACATCTGCTCACATAAATAGATGCTACCAAACATGCATGGAATGCGTGCTGCATGCTTTTTTAATTCCAGGTACCCAAACTCTTGAAATATTGTGTACAAAATATAAGAACATTTATCTCTTTGAATTTTTCTTTCAAAATACTATCCGACTGAAGATCTATCAACTCCATTTGCAAATGAACCCGTAATACTTCAAATGTTGCCTGTAATACTTCAAAATTGAATGGATTGTTGAAAATTGGGAATTTCATTTCATTTATTTTGTGGAAGTCTTCAAAACAATTGTTGAATTCCGTGATCAAATTTTGCAGAAATTGAGAATATATTGATCCACTGTTTTGTTCACTATGTCAAATGATTTTGAATGATAAAAATGATCCTAAGTTTGATTTTTTACCTGATCTTCCCATTGCCTCAACTTTGTTTGAAAGGCTTGAACACATGAATACATTTGAGTGGCAATCAGATTTTTACTCTTTAACTTTACATTTAGATCAGTCAGGTGTTTATTCATATCTAACAAAAAGCACACTCAACACACCAGTCATTTTCATAATCAAGAGTTGCCTTTTTCTAACACAAAGGCTTGAATCAAAGAAAGAACCACGTAATGCAAAAATTTTTTCTAAAACTACTCCTCGACTGAGCTAACGAACTTCGGTAAAATAAAGGACATCAGAAAACTTTTCATTCAAATCTTGTAAAATCTGCCTGAACTGTCAGTGATTTATTCTTCTACTCCTTATAAAATTTACTATTTTAATTAAATGACAAGGTCCATTTTTAAATGTTTGGATACCAATAATTCCTGTGATGAATTATACAGTTAAATCCCACAAAATTCTTGATGTTTTCTGTTTTAATGTAGTTACAACGCCCGAATGTTTGCCAGCCATGGCAGGAGCGCCATCCGTAGTTGTGCTGCTAAATATATTCCAGTACAGTTCATATTCTGCTATCAAATACTCAATTGCAGAATAAATATCATTTTTGCTGTTGTAGTGCCTGTCAATGGAACGCACTTTAATAGTTTTTCAGTTATTTCAAAGTTACTGTTAATATCTCGTATAAAAACAGCAAGTTGAGCTGTATCAACAGTATTAGTGCTTTCATCAACAGCCAGTGAAAAATTCGTAAATTCCTTTAATTTTTCTCCTTAGTTGAAGGACCATATTTTGAGATAAATCATTTATTCTTGAAACAACAGTGTTTCTTGACAGCGAAATATTTTGAATTATTGACTTTTTAAATGGAAATGAAACATGGATAGCATTCAACATGCAGTCTTTAATAAAATGCCCATCAGTGAAAGGTTTTGATCTCTTCGCGATTTCTAATGCAATAATAAAACTTGATTTCAAGGCATCTTTGCTCTCAGTGTTAGCTTTAGTAAACATTGATTGTTGACCTTGAAGTTTAGATTTTAAAGAATACAATGTGCTTATTCTTATTTTTCAGCGTAACAATCAAATTTTGATTTATGTTTCGTATCATAGTGTCTTTGCAAGTTAACCTGCTTACAAACAATAACTGTGTGATTGCAAATCAAAAACAGTGGTTTACCTTTCCATTGTATGAAAAACTATGCAATTTCCCATTTAGACTGAAAAATTCTGCAATCACTATCAACTTTATGTTTTTGTGACATTATGCCAAAATCTTAACACTTATGGAGCTCGACACAGCAGTTACAGATATCACACGCGTACGACACAAACAAATGCACAATATCTTCATAATCACTACTTCGCAGTACAACTAACATCCTTTTCCGACCGTATCGCTTCGATTACTCGACTCAACTGACTCACGTCGTGCGACGCACTCCTTTTCTATCTCATAACATTAATCTTTTCAGCAGATAGAATATTTGAGGGCAGCCAATGTTGAAGGTTAACGGTACTGAAGTACTTTCAAATAATCACACACTCAGAAAATAGCCAGGTGGTGGTGATGATGATGGCGGAGGTCATATCTTATAAACTTTACTGATCAAACTTGACTTTGTCTCCACCAAAATTGTGGCAACAAGATTTATTTCCCTTAATTGACATAGTATGGCTTGCTAGTTTATCACCCAATGGTCATTTTCTGTGCAGGAGGATGAATTAGACAAGGACCTACGGCTTAAAGCAGATTCCAACCCACTACAAACAACCAAGCCCAAGGTAGAATTCGAACCCATGAACTGTTGAAGTGAAAGCAAGAGGGCATAGTTTGGCAGTACACCAACTTGTATAGTGTTGATCACAGATGCCTTTTTGTTTTAATCCAGTGTCGACATATATTATCGCTCAAAAGCATGGAATAATGCTCATTGGTCACTGTGCACATTTCTTCAGCTACATTTCGGATATGATTCTTGAAAGAAAAATGATCCAGCAATGAAGGATGAAGTGAATTCGGATGTTGTTGGATGTTAATGCTTCTAAGTAATATTCGACGTGTAATGGTCCCTTTCTTGCTCACCTCACATCTTTATCACTATACTTTTTTTTTCCTTTTTTAATTAATTTTAAGATCCTAACGAATTTTTAACTCATCTAGTTTATTTACATTTATAATTTAATTTCAATTTTCAACTTTTGTGACTTACAATATTTCAATTTTCTTTTGCTTGAACCTCACTTTTTGAACATTTATTTCTCATATCTATTTATCTAGGAGAAAAAGGATTACTTATTTCTGGCAAAAGAAAATTAAATAAACATCATTTCATTTAGTTTTTTCCTTTTTGTCATTTAAAAAGTGTAATTTTTGTAAATGTGCTCAGTTTCGATACTTTTTAGTTATCAAATGGCAACCCAACAAAAGTTTCATTGATGTATAAGTACTTGGCATTAAATCTGACGATGAAATCTGTATTTTTCTTCCCTGTACCTGCAATTATATTTATTATTTTTTTTGAGATTCTGGTATTATATATATATATATATATATAACAGAAAGTGAATAAAAATTTCCTCACAAATTCATGTATTTTGAAATTTATATGAACATTTTCTTCACTGAAATTTATATGAATATGTCCTTTTCCATCATTTATTCTATCAGGTCTAGCAGCTTAATAAAAAACTTTATTATTGAATATTTTCCGCAAAATTCTATTTTTTTCATCAATTTTTTCCTAAATTAAGTTTTTTCCTAAATTTTTTCCTAAAAAAGTAAATTTTGCATTTACTTTTCTGTTAGAAATTGCCTCATCTTTTACATTAAAATATAACAACGATTTCAGTAAATTTTAACTCTGTGTAGAAGATAATGTGTGCATATGGTCCTGTAATCTAACACTCTCTGTCAAATCAATTGATCTTTCATTTTTAAACAGCTGACTTTCAACTAGATTTGCTCTTCCTGAATATTTTTTTTCTCTAAGGGTACTATTTTTCCTCCTGGAGGGGAAATTTCGTCTTTTAAAAATTTTAAAAGTAAATTAATATTAAAAATAAATTATTTTAAAGCAAAAGTGTAGAAAATTCTTAAATTACCACAGTTATTTTCCGCATAAAATTTATGAAATCAGAGATTTCGTAACCAGACCTAATTTTAAAATAATTTAATTAAAGCATCTACTTAAAATCAACATTTGGCCCATTGATATCTTCAGCTGGGAAATTTTTACATCTTCCTGCTGAATCGTTAGCGCTGGGGCTTTTATTTCAAGTTTGTCAGCCCATTTCCTACTTAACACATTGATGATATTTAGTGGTTTTGGATTAAAACTGTAAGTGCCTGTCCAATAAATCTTCGAGTGCACATAGTTAACGTATTTCGCCAAACCCAATTAGCATTCTCAACAAATTTCTGCTGTGAGCTGTCCCGATGGAATTTCAGTTATAAGAGATAGTTGTAAGTATTTCTTATAATTTTTAATATTATATAAATCTTTAGATTTTTAAAATTTGTTTTCCTTCATTTCATCAAAATCCAAGTCAAAAATTTTTTTTTTGGCTTTCCTTGAATAAATAAACGTTGTAGATGAAAACGATATAAATTACTGCCCTTCTAATAGGTTGGGCATTTGAAAGTTTAAGTTCTGCTTCATTTGAAAAATCAAATATAGTAACAAAGTTAAAGGAAAAATTAAGAAGAACAATACATGATTTTCATTTATAAATTAATGGTATATTTAGTGAATCTTGAAAAACATTTTATTATTCAAGAGAAATAATGTATATATTTTGTTTCAAATTGAAATGATATGGATTAGAGTTGTTCGTTTAAAAAATATTACGTTCAAGATACATTTTCTTAAAAATTAATTGTTGATTGTATGAAAATTTGTCATAAATTAACAATTACTGATCTTGGAATAATTTATTTTGTGAACGGCTGTTTCCCTAATTAGTATTTTTTTTCAATATTTTCTTCTTGACGAGTACAGCAAAATTGCAACCATGTTTTCGTTAATGAAATAATTGATAGTTTTAATTTTTCATTATATTTATCAAAGTATAAATCTGTGTGTGTGCTCTTTGACCAGCAAAGCTATAATTTTACCTGGAAAGTGTTATCTTATTTTTCTCTATTATTTAACATCAAGTAAGGAAAGCATTCTTGGAATGTTTAATTTTCTTTGCAGTTGGCATACTGTAGCCATATAAGGTTCTCCAATACACTACATCCTCGATTGCCCCATGACAGCTTGCAACAACATAAGATCTCCATCAGACATCTTGCCTATCCAACATCTCCAGTTTTGCATCAGACATAAACCCTCTCAACGTCGCATAACCAAGACAATGAAGATATTCATAGATCTGGGCTTGAACGTGTGTCAACTGACACCAAACTTTCTGTCACGATCTGATAACTCTCCATTTAGCATCCTTTTTTACTAGGCAGTTGAGGAAGAAATGCCTTGGTACACACTAAGCGCCTTCCTTTTCGGTTCACTGTGCATTATAGTCATTCAATTCTTTAGTAATTATATACTTGATATTATAATCTTCTATTGGCTTTTATCACTAAAGAGAGGATGATCGCTTATAGAAGTAAACTACTGTAACTTATTCTTGGGGAATAAAGGAATTTAATCGAAGTACAATGAATTCGAGATAATCAGGAGACGCTCTAGTTTCCCACAATACAATTCGCATTGGATGCACATTCATACACCAGTGGAAGGACAGAGCAATGGAAGCTCAATATTTCATTAATTTTGTACAAATAATTAGATAATTGATACTCGATTAATTTTGTGTAAAATGTAATGAAATTCCAGAAATTATATCTCATACATAACAAGGTTTTCTAGGTTTTTTATTACTTGTTTGTTCAGAAAAAAATTTCGTTTTGTTCGAATTAAAGTATTTGACCTCCTGCCCCTTGGGGCTTGTTGTGGTGAAATGTGGCCATTTTGGTAGGTAGAATCTTTTACATGAAATTTCCCTTACATAACCTTTGAGGTGAATATACCATTTTAAACCATACTCGAATGTACATTAACATAACTCACGTAATTTCTAAAATATTCTGAAATTTGAGTAAAGTAAAAATCTTTGATCCTCGACCTTTTTGAGAATGAATACCTCTTGTAACAAATCTTCAATTCAACTAATTTTTCCATGATTTTCCTCTGCTATGTTTCCTTTAACGTTTTTAAGTATCAAGCTTGTTGAAGTAAATTCGATATTCGTATATTATATAGGTCGTACATATCTATATTAGTGTGAATGTAAAATATTTTTAAAAAAATGGTAAATGATTTTGGACTTTTTTTTAGAATATGTAAACAAACATTCTAAAATGACTTTAACGAAGCTGTTTGTAGAGTACTTATTTTTCTAATATCGCCTAGAAACATTGAGTGTTCACCTAGAAAATGATAATGATAATAGCAAAAGTCGGACTTGTGACAGGACTTGATAACATTTTAAAGAAGTTTCATATATAAAAACATGATTATGATTTTCCAGATTTCATTTTCCCTTATATAGAAGCAAATCTCTTATTTCTGTTTTGCTTTTATGAAGTGTTTGTATCCTGTCACAAAATTTTTACATCAAACTAAAATCCCTTGAAATAATTGCTTACAACCGAAATATATTAAAATTCATATTAGTGGTTATGTTTTATAAGTTTAAATAAAGAGGGAATTGCTTATAGATATTTGTGTTACAGTAATATCTAGTATTTATCAGCAAAAAAAATAATAATAAATAAATAAATAAATAATTTACAAAATTATTTTATACAATGATTTAATTTTCATTTGTTAAAGTAAATAATGAGACAATATTAGCTATGGTATTGTCGTCTAATTATAGTCAAATTTTATTAATGGTATATTTCCCCATCTGAGGATAAAAGAATTCAGTGACAGATTCAATGCATAGTGTAAAAGTTAACAATCAAAAGTATTGCGAATTTCAAACGTGTATATCTGCCCAAAATATAAAAAGCATATATTAAGGTAATTTTTCGAGTTTCGGAACGATACATGTAACATTTTAGTTCAAGTACTAAACCACTCACAATAATCAGTATAAAGAATTTTAAATTATCTTTGCAATTATTGTTCGTGCTCTTTCAATACTTCTGGTGAATGTAATCATAACAAGAAAGGCACATTTCTAAAGAATTATGTATATTATGCTATATTTAATCTTTATCACCAGCAGACTTTGGTTACTGAAATGTTTGGACTGAAAGATATGATAATAACGCAGACTTTATTATTCAAAATATTCGTATCTGGTGTCATTATAATTATTACTTTATGTGTGGTCACCTTACATTATGCCTGCCCTTTCTATCACAAGAAGAGTTACATACTTTTTCGAGACATATTTCTCATACAAACTCATTTTAAGCTTTCAAAACAATATTTGTTTAGTATACTTTATCATTTTTTAGAAAGATCTTACATTGATTGATCTTACAGCGCTAGTTATAATGCCTTATGTCACATATGATGCGTTTTCCAGATGTTTGTGATCTCTTTTCTATTGTATAGTATATGTTGTTCTGATGACATCAACTTTATAAACCTTTTTATTTTATGTGGTGACAAGAAGAAAAGTTGCATCATTGCTTACTTTAATGTATTTTGAATATGTTATAGTGTATTATCAATGATAGTATACTGTTTTGCACATCAATGCTTTATGCGTAGGAAAATATAGGGAAATGAAATCATACGTAGGAAAATATAGGAAATTCTTTGACTACGATTGTTCTTTTGGTTAGTGTATGGAAAATTATAAAATCTTGTAAGAGATTGCTATTTCTTGTTAATCATCGAATAGTTCTTCAAGGGATCTCAGAAAATGATGGCATGGTTTACTACTTAGGTTACGATTTTTAACCTGTTAATTTGTAACACACCTCATTAATTATTTCTCTCGCTCTGTACATGGTAGATTATTTTTATTGCATCAGCATTTTCCCATATACCTAGAGCAAAGTTGGGCTCTACCTGTTACATGGAAACAGGGATTCTTTATAATTTAGAAGCAAGAACCAAGCAGAAGATTCCTAATGCTTAACCTGCCACCCCAAGAGGTATCATTTCATTTGGAGAGCATTGCGATCCCGACTTATTTAACGTACCACATCCCACTTTAATGAACACTACGGATCTTTGGTTAAGCCAAAATTCGAATTCACTCTCTTCTGATTATGAAAATTACGCCATAACCAACCTAACCAGGCCTCCAGGGCCTCATATGTATATTGATGACTTGCAGATAAGTAGTAGAAAATTGAGCGCCTCATACCACTTTTTTTGGCCGTTGAGCGCCTCATACCACTTTTTTCCCTATGAGCGCCTCATCCCTCTTTTTTCTCTTTTGAACTTTCATTACAGTTGAAAATCTTAAATGGATCTTGAAAAATATTTTGAGATCTACTGATCTACATGAAAAACCCGAAAAAGGTATTTTATAGTACTTGAGGATGCGACCCAACCCATCCTTTGACAGACGCAACCTTTATTTCAAGACGATTGTTCAACTTTTGTTCTGAGATGGATGTGAACTTCCTAAAGAATGATTTTAACTTATTCTTGATTGTTCAGATATTAAAATAATTTTTCTTTATTTCTACTACAGATAAAGTTTAACAATTTTATTAGTCAAAGTTATTATTCTAATGAGTAAACAAGCTACCTCTATTATTGTATATATGTGTTATATATATATATATATATATATATATATATATATATATATATATATATATATATATATATATATATATATATATATATATATATATATATATATATATATATATATATATATATATATATGCAATTATTACAGGGTTTACATAGTTTTCGATATAAATTATCATATACTTCGCACTTCACTCTATTGAGTAATAATATAGTGATGAATAAATGAAAATTAAAAATTTGTGATAAATGAATTTCATGATAAAAATTATTCTGAGTAAAAACACTTACTTTGGTTCCCTGTAAGTATTAGACGAGCGGTTTTAAATATCGAAAAGACGATAAATGTTTTCTTTAGTCCGTTTTAGCTAGTCTACACCCATGCGGGGATAAAACTCATGCGAACAGGGTGGAAAAATATATGATTCCAAAATGAATTAAATTAAACAGATATAAATTTCCCGATGAAAATAAGTCAAATTTCTAAATTTGAGATAACGAATAATTTGTTTATAAGCGTTTTTGGATACGAAAATGGAGACGTTTTCCCATTACACCTTTCAACAAATAGAACAGAGATTCACCATTGCAATCTTTTATTAATATCGGAAGGAGAAACTAGACACTACTGTCTCATTATAAACATGAGTCGATTACTCACACATTTGACCCAACATAATGGCACTTCTTTTTACTGTGATTTTTGTCTACACAGATTTTCATCTTTGGATTAGTTACAGGATTATGTGCAATACTGCAAAGATCATAAAATCCAAACCAAAATCATGCCCGCTGATAAAGACCGCATTTTAAAATTCAAATCATTACACATGATGCATTAACTCCCATATGCAATTTATTGCGATTTCGAATGCATCTTAGTTCAAAATAATATTTACTCCGGCTATTCACACACTGATATTGATTCACATCACATTCCATGTGGATGATCGTATGTTGTCATTGGCATTGATGGAAAATGCATAAAACCACCAACAGTTTATCACGGAAGAGGAGCGGCAGAACACTTAATCAAAAATTTGTTAAGTGAAAAAAAATTTATAAAAGCTCTTCTTAAAATCAACAGGCCTCTATGAACTTATCATCGGAAGAAAATGAAACATTTTTAAGTAAAACACAATGCTTTGTGTGCGATGAACCATTAAATGACGACAGAGTAAGAGATCACTGTCACATAACATCAGAATATCGGCATGCATTGTATTCGAGTTGCAATCTAAATTACAAATTAGTGAATAAAATACCAGTAATTTTTCATAACTTAAAAGGTTATGACAGTCACCCTATTATGAAAGACTTAGGCAAAGTTAAAAATAAGAAAAATTCACATGCATTGCTAAAAACAGTGAAAAATTCAAAACTTTTCTGATTGGAAATTTGCAATTTCTTGCTTTATTCCAGTTTTTACCAACATCGCTAGTTAAATTAGTGAACAATATGAAAGAAAAAGAATTTCATATACTAGCCTCTCAAATATCACCTGAGCTTCAACCTTTATTACGTCGTAAGGGTGTCTATCCTTATGATGTTTTGATTGCATGGAGAAATTTGACGAAACAACGTTGCCTCCACGCGAAAGTTTTTATAACAGCCTATCTGATGAATATGTGTCATAACAAGACTATGAGTACGCATGTTGAGTATTTAACGCTTTCCACATGAAAAATTTAAAGGATTATCATAATTTGTATGTAAAGACAGACACTCTTCTTCTCGCTGACGTTTTCGAAAAATTCAGAATGTTATGTTTAAGTCATTATAAGATAGATCTCTGCGATGTTTTTACCGCTCCTGGCTTAGCGTGGAAAGCATGTCTAAAAATTACGAAGGTGGAACTGGAACTTTTAACTGATCCGACTATGCACCTTTTCAATGAAAAAGGTTTAATGGGAGGGTTTTCAATGATATCTAATCGCTACGCCGAAGTGAACAATAAACTAGTAGATGATTTCAACCCAAACCTTCCTACTTCATATATCATCTACTTAGACATGAACAGCTTATACGGGCAAGCAATGATGTCGCATTTACCTGTGAAAAATTTTCATTGGTCGACAAATTTAGACTACAACGCGGAAGACATACAATCTTTATCAGATGAAGTGGAGGACGGAATGATCTTTGAAGTGGATTTAGAATACCTACAGAGATTCACAACTTGCACAATGATTAACCTGTTGCACCAGAGCAAATCACAGTAAATTCTGAAATGCTCTCACCATATTCAAAAAGAGCAGCTACCGCTTTATATTTGAAAAGATGGATGAGCGTTTATAAACTTATACCAAACTTAAACGATAAACATTATTATATATTGCTAATTACCGAAATTTTTAAAATTATACTTAAAATTAGGTCTGCGTTTAAGAAAAATCCATAAAGTTTTATATTTTAAACAGGAGCCATGGCTTTGAGAATCCATAAATTTTTATACTAACATGCGTAAAAACGCGTCTAATTCTTTTGATAAAGACTTTTGGAAGTTGATGAACAATAGTGTCTTCGGTAAAACTATGGAAAATTTGAGGAATCGTGTGAATGTTGACTTAGTTACTGACACGAAAAAAAAGCTCTAAAACTAATTGCTTTCCCCTTTTTTAAGTCATTTAAGATCGTTAATGAGGATTTAGTTATTGTATTACGTCAAGTGACATCACTAACCCTTAATAAGCCTTTATATACTGACTTTTTAGTTTTGGATGCAAGTAAAATTTACATGTATAATTTTCATTACGACCATATTAAAAATAAGTGTAACGAGAGAGCTAAATTATTATTTACAGACACTGATTCATTATATTACTTTATAGAAACGGAAGATATTTACCACGATATGGCCCAAATATTAATTATTATGATACATCGGACTATCCTACGTCGCATTTTTTATACAGCTCAACGAATAAAAAAGTCTTAGGAAAAATGAAAGATGAGATGCATGGTGAACCTCCTAAAGAGTTTGTAGGCTTGCTTTGCAAAATGTATTCATTAACTAGAAAAACAGGAGAAAAGAAAACTGCGAAGAGTGTCATTAAAAATGTCATTCAGAAAAAAACTATTATATCGAAAAACCACGAATTATTTTCTATTATCACAAACAAGGTGGCTTTATGCCCCCTTGATGATAAACGTTTTATTTTGGAGGATAGAATATCGACTTTAGCCCATACGGACACTACAAAATTAAAAAGATTTAACTTTTTATTTATTTTATTTGTTATGTTTCTCCCAACATATCGGAACACCTTTAAATATAGGTATTGTAGTTTTGTACAATATTTATCTATGACATTTTAAAGAACATTTTATGTAAAACCACACTCTTTTAAAATTTTTTTGTTGACTGCTGTAAATTTTGTTAGAAAACTTATGTTTATTTAATAAATAAAGTTTTATTTCGTATGTTGATTTTACTTATTTCGTTTATAAATCTAAATTCGAATACATCTTTCATTTCTAATTATTTTTTCAATTATAATATAATAAAATTATTAATAATTTATTTTTAAAAAAAGCAATGAACAAATCATTAACTCACCTAGTTATATGAATATCCGAATATGCTCGTTATAATCCAATATACCTGGAATGTATCCTCACACCTACTACTTGCTCTTATTACTCACACAGTTAACTTCTGATTTTACATGTGAACCTTAAACAAAAGGAAGCTATGAAAGTGATAAATATTGTTCATTTCTCTTGAAAATGCTAACTTTGAACTCCCAATGCAGGTCGTAGATAAGAAATTTCAATAACTACCACTTTAAGAATATGAAATATTGTCGATAAACAGATAAAGCATGTAAAAACAGAAAATCATTTCTAATAACACATCCGTTAAGAGAGGGTCGGGATTTCAAGAATAGTAAACGCATGGAAGACAAGAAAAGTGTCTTTCCAGCATTCGCTTAATCTTCCTCTCCCACATTCTGTTTTGAAATTTTAAAATGGTGTTTTTGATGTTATTCACTTGTATCGAAAATAGACGAGAACCTCATTTTGCAACAGACACATCAAATAATAGTAGTGTCTAAGGTAATTTAAAGTCTATCAAAGAAGTGAATATGCAATAAAAATTGACTATCTGAAATATCGAAAGAAAGGAGATTAAATAGTTTCGAGTAGTAGAGTTTTAAGCAACTATCGATTGCTTACAACAGACGTTTAAGAAATTTTGGTAGAATCTCATGTCTGATTCAAAAACATTTATTTTTTCTGAATGACATTTTTATTGACACTCTTTGCAGTTTTCTTTTCTCCTGTTTTACTAGTTAATGAATACATTTATGACAGCAAGCCTACAAACTTTTTAGGGGGTTCACCATGCATCTCATCTTTCATTTTTCCTAAGACTTTTTTATTCCTTGAGCTGTATAAAAAATGCGTCGTTGGATAGTCCGGTGTATCATATAAATTAATATTTTGACCCATATCGTGGTAAATATCTTCCGTTTCTGTTATGTTACATAATGAATCAGTGTCTGTAAATAATAATTCACCTCTCTCGTTATACTTATTTTTAATATGGTCGTAATGAAAATTATACATGTAAATTTTACTTATATCCAAAACTAAAAAGCCAGTATATAAAGGCTTATTAAGGGTTAGTGATTTAACTTGACGTAATACAATAACTAAATCTTCATTAACGATTTTAAATGACTTAAAAAAGGGGGAAGCAATTAGTTTTAGAGCTTTTTTTCGTGTCAGTAACTAAGTCAACATTCACACGATTCCTCAAATTTTCCATAGTTTTACCGAAGACACTATTGTTCATCAACTTCCAAAAGTCTTTATGAAAAGAATTAGACGCGTTTTTACGCATGTTAGTATTAAAATTTATGGATTCTCGAAGCCATGGCTCCTGTTTAAAATATAAAACTTTATGGATTTTTCTTAAACGCAGACTTAATTTTAAGTATAATTTTAAAAATTTCGGTAATGAGCAATATATAGTTATGTTTATCGTTTAAGTTTTGTATAAGTTTATAAACGCTCATCCTTCTTTTCAAATTTAAAGCGGTAGCTGCTCTTTTTGCTCTGCTCTTTTTGAATGTGGTGAGAGCATTTCAGAATTTACTGTGATTTGATATGGTGCAACATGTAAATCATTGTGCAAGTTGTGAATCTCTGTAGGTATTCTAAATCCACTTCAAAGATCATTCCGTCCTCCACTTCATCTGATAAAGATTGTATGTCTTCCGCGTTGTAGTCTAAATTTGACGACCAATGAAAATTTATCCCAGGTAAATGCAACATCATTGCTTGGCCGTATAAGTTGTTCATGTCTAAGTAGATGATAAATGAAGTAGGAAGGTTTGGGTTGAAATCATCTACTAGTTTATTGTTCTCTTCAGCGTAGCGATTAGATATCATTGAAACCCCTCCCCTTAAACCTTTTTCAATGAAAAGGTGCATAGTCGGATCAGTTAAAAGTTCCAGTTCCACCTTCGTTTTTAGACATGCTTGCCACGCTAAGCCAGGGGCGGTAAAAACATCGCAGGGATCTATCTTGTAATGAGTTAAACATAACATTTTGAATTTTTCTAACACGTCAGCCAGAAGAAGAGTGTCTGTCTTTACTTACAAATTATGATAATCCTTTAAATTTTTCATGTGGAAAGCGTTAAATACTCAACATGCGTGCTCATAGTCTTGTTCTGATACATGTTCATCAGACAGGTTGTTATAAAAACTTTCGCGTGGAGGCAACGTTGTTTCGTCAAATTGCTCCATGCAATCAAAATATCATAAGGATAGACACCCTTACGACGTAATAAAGGTTGAAGCTCGGGTGATATTTGAGAGGCTAGTATAAGAAATTCGTTTTCTTTCATATTGTTCACTAATTTACCTAGCGATGTTGGTAAAAACTGGAATGAAGCAAGAAATTGCAAGTTTGCAATCTATAAAAAAAAGACATTATTATTGCAATTTTAATAATAAATTTAAGTTACAATTAGAAATTTTTTTTCGAAGACATTATTGCAGTCTGATTTTATTCTTCATATGAAATCACAAATGCAAGGTACAATTATAAGAGGGTATAAAGGATAGTAGAATGTCCATTAAGTTACAAACAAGGAATTAAGAACTTAATTATTTATAGCTTTGAAGTATAAGCGAATTTTATGAATAAATTTTTGCAGCTTATAAATGGATATTTAGGCAAATACATGGAGCAAATTAAAGTAAAGTAGATTTTTATTTAGATATATATTAATAGAGCATTTTCACACACAAACAATTTTAAAAATAGTAACTGCTTTCCCAAAAGGAATAATAGTTGCTCTCAAATTTGAGGACCTCTAGAGTTCTATGAGTAACTAAATATATTTTTGAGAGTGACCCCGTATTTTAAAAAATAGATAAATAATTTTAGTTTTACCAAATTACTTCAACAAAAATAGTATAGGCAATAGAATATGTTTACTTAATTTAGGATTCAATTTTGCTTTTACTTATCTCCTATGTCATAATACTTTTTATAAACAATCATGTACTTAATAACTTACCATCTCATATCTTTCTTGGGTATAAAACCTGTAATAAAAAAACTCACTTTTTTAATGACTTAATACAAGACCGGCTACTACGAGGTCTCTCTGTGAATCTGTGCTTCGGCCTTCAAAAGGAAGTTCAAATAATATTGAGATCACATTAACAAGTCACCTTATTGTAAATTAGATAGAAAATGTTCACCTCATTTTTAAATAAATTCAAAATTTTGCAAAATGCTTAAAATAAATCACAATTCATTATTGATACAGCTCCCGAGGAAGTTCGATAAATAAACATTTTGTTGATTTCGTTGGTTCTAATTTATTTATGATGTATTAATTGTGCAAAATATAAAAAGTTAATCAAAATTAAATGAATTTCAAAAATAAATTAATTGTAACTGGAATATGTATGTGGTAGAATCTCATGTCTGATTCAAAAACATTTATTTCTCAAAATTTCTTAAACGTCTGTTGTGTGCAATCGAGAGTTGCTCAAAACTCTACTACTCGAAACTATTTAATCTCCTTCCTTTCGATATTTCAGTTAGCCAAATTTTATTGTATATTCACTTCTTCGATAGACTTTAAATTACCTTAGAAACTACTATTATTTGATGTGTCTGTTGCAAAATGAGGTTCTCGTCTATTTTCGATACAAGTGAATAACATCAAAAACACTATTTTAAGATTTCAAAACAGAATGTGGGTTAGGAAGATTAAGCGAATGCTGGAAAAAGACTTTTCTTGTCTTCCATGCGTTTACTATTCTTGAACTCCCGACCCTCTTCTAAACGGATGTGTTGTTAGAAATGATTTTCTGTTTTTACATACTTTATCTGTTTATCGACAATATTTAACATTCTAAAAGTGGTAGTTCTTGAAATTTCTTATCTACGACCTGTATTGGGAGTTCGAAGTTAGCATTTTCAAGAGAAATGAACAATATTTGTCACTTTCATAGTTTCCTTTAGTTTAAGGTTCACATGTAGAATCAGAAGTTAACTGTCTGAGTAATAAGAGCAAGTAATGAGTGTGACGATACATTCCAGATATATTGGATTATAACGAGCATATTCGGATATTCATATAACTAGGTGAGTTAATGATTTGTTCATTGCTTTTTTTAAAAATAAATTATTAATAATTTTATTATATTGTAGTTGAAAAAGTAATTAGAAATGAAAGATGTATTCGAATTTAGATTTATAAACGAAATAAGTAAAATCAACATACGAAATAAAACTTTATTTATTAAATAAACATATAAGTTTTCTAACAAAATTTACAGCAGTCAACAAAAAAATTTAAAAGAATGTGGTTTTACATAAAATGTTCTTTAAAATGTCATACATAAATATTGTACAAAACTACAATACCTATATTCAAAAGTGTTCAGATATGTTGGGAGAAACATAACAAATAAAATAAACAAAAAGTTAAATCTTTTTAATTTTGTAGTGTCCGTGGGGGCTAAAGTCGATATTCCATCCTCCAAAATATAACGCTTATCATCAAGGGGGCATAAAGCCACCTTGTTTGTGATAATAGAAAATAATTCGTGGTCTTTCGATATAATAGTTTTAATTTTTCTTCTTACTCTGCAGTTTTTAAAAAAGCAATGCTTATAATTCGCGAGTTTTAATTTTTTCTTAACGACATTTTTAATGACACCCTTCTTCGCAGTTTCCTTTTCTCCTGTTTCACTAGTTAATGAATACATTTTGGACCGCACGCCTACAAACTCTTTAGGGGGTTCACCATGCATCTCATCTTTCATTTTTCCTGAGACTTTTTTATTCCTTTAGCTGTATAAAAAATGCGACGTTGGATTGTCCGGTGTATCATATAAATTAATATTTTGACCCATATCGTGGTAAATATCTTCCGATTCTATTATATAACATAATGAATCAGTGTCTGTAAATAATAATTCAGCTCTCTCGTTATACTTATTTTTAATGTGGTCATAATGAAAATTATACATGTAAATTTTACTGATATCCAAAACTTAAAAGCCAGTATATAAAGGCTTATTAAGGGTTAGTGATGTAACTTGACGTAATACAATAACTCTAAATCCTCATTAACGATCTTAAATGACTTAAAAAAAGGGGAAGCAATTAGTTTTAGAGCTTCTTTCGTGTCAGTAACTAAGTCAACATTCCCACGATTCCTCAAATTTTCCACAGTTTTACCGAAGACACTATTGTTCATCAACTTCTAAAAGTCTTTATCAAAAGAATTAGACGCGTTTTTACGCATGTTAGTATTAAAATTTATGAATTCTCGAAGCAATGGCTCCTGTTTAAAATATAAAACTTTATGGATTTTTCTTAAACGCAGACCTTATTTTAAATAAGTATAATTTTAAATTTTGATAATGAACAATATAATTATGTTTATCGTTTAAGTTTGGTATAAGTTTATAAACGCTCATCCATCTTTTCAAATATAAAGCGGTAGCTGCTCTTTTTGAATATGGTGAGAGCATTTCAGAATTTACTGTGATTTGCTCTGGTGCAACAGGTAAATCATTGTGCAAGTTGTGAATCTCTGTAGGTATTCTAAATCTACTTTAAAGATCATTCCGTCCTCCCCTTCATCTGATAAAGATTGTATATCTTCCACGCTGTAGTTTAAATTTGACGAACAACGAAAATTTTTCACAGGTAAATGCGACATCATTGCTTGCCCGTATAAGTTGTTCATGTCTAAGTAGATGATATACGAAGTAGGAAGGTTTGAGTTGAAATCATTTACTACATGCGTGAAAATAGTCTTGTTCTGACACATGTTCATCAGACAGGCTGTTATGAAAACTTTCGCGCGGAGGCAACGCTGTTTCATCAAAATTACTCCATGCAGTCAAAGTATTCATAAGGATAGACACTCTTACGACGTAATAAAGGTTGAAGCTCAGGTGATATTTGAGAGACTAGTATATGAAATTCGTTTTCTTTAATATTGTTCACTAATTTATCTAGCGATGTTGGTAAAAACTGGAATGAATCAAGAAATTGCAAATTTCAAATTTGAAAAGTTATTAATTTTTCACTGTTTTTAGCAATGCATGAAGTTTTCTTATTTTTGACTTTGCCTAAGG
This sequence comes from Latrodectus hesperus, assembly GCA_037975125.1. Lineage (NCBI taxonomy): Eukaryota > Metazoa > Arthropoda > Arachnida > Araneae > Theridiidae > Latrodectus > Latrodectus hesperus. Next base: position 59,477,255 of record CM075851.1, on the reverse strand, counting down.
CTTTCATAATATGATGACTGTCATAATCTTTCAAGTTATGAAAAATTACGGGTATTTTATTCACTAATTTGTATTTTAGATTGCAACGCGAATGCAAAGCATGCCGATATTCTGATGTTATGTGACAGTGATCTCTTACTCTGTCGTCATTTAATGGTTCATCGCACACAAAGCATTGTGTTTTACTTAAAAATGTTTCATTTTCTTCCGATGATAAGTTCATAGAGGCCTGTTGATTTTAAGAAGAGCTTTTATAAATTTTTTTTCACTTAACAAATTTTTGATTAAGTGTTCTGCCGCTCCTCTTCCGTGATAAACTGTTGGTGGTTTTATGCATTTTCCATCAATGCCAATGACAACATACGATCATCCACATGGAATGTGATGTGAATCAATATCAGTGTGTGAATAGCCGGAGTAAATATTATTTTGAACTAAGATGCATTCGAAATCGCAATAAATTGCATATGGGAGTTAATGCATCATGTGTAATGATTTGAATTTTAAAATGCGGTCTTTATCAGCGGGCATGATTTTGGTTTGGATTTTATGATCTTTGCAGTATTGCACATAATCCTGTAACTAATCCAAAGATGAAAATCTGTGTAGACAAAAATCACAGTAAAAAGAAGTGCCATTATGTTGGGTCAAATGTGTGAGTAATCGACTCATGTTTATAATGAGACAGTAGTGTCTAGTTTCTCCTTCCGATATTAATAAAAGATTGCAATGGTGAATCTCTGTTCTATTTGTTGAAAGGTGTAATGGGAAAACGTCTCCATTTTCGTATCCAAAAACGCTTATAAACAAATTATTCGTTATCTCAAATTTAGAAATTTGACTTATTTTCATCGGGAAATTTATATCTGTTTAATTACATTCATTTTGGAATCATATATTTTTCCACCCTGTTCGCATGAGTTTTATCCCCGCATGGGTGTAGACTAGCTAAAACGGACCAAAGAAAACATTTATCGTCTTTTCGATTTTCAATATAATACGATAATTTATATGATAATTAAACTAATTATGAAATATAATATGATAATTTATATCGAAAACTATGTAAACCCTGTAATAATTGAAATATATGTATATACGTAAATCACTATTATTACAGGTAAATTTTATACAATATTAGAGGTAGCTTGTTTACTCATTAGAATAATAACTTTGACTAATAAAATTGTTAAACTTTATCTGTACTAGAAATAAAGAAAAATTATTTTAATATCTGAACAATCAAGAATAAGTTAAAATCATTCTTTAGGAAGTTCACACTCATCTCAGAACAAAAGTTGAGCAATCGTCTTGAAATAAAGATTGGGTCTGTCAAAGAATGGGTTGGGACGCATCCTCAAGTATGATAAAATACCTTTTCAGGGATTTTCATATAGATCAGTAGATCTCAAATTATTTTTCAAGTTCCATCTAAGATTTTCAACTGTAATGAAAGTTCAATAGGCGAAAAAGAGGGATGAGGCGCTCATAGGGAAAAAAGTGGTATGAGGCGCTCAATTTTCTACTACTCAGATACTTTGTCAAGGTTAAAAAACTAGATTAATTGGGAGACAATTACAAATTACTGTTAATAAACTCGTTACCTGGGTGTTGACTGTTCTCGCTCTTCCAGCAAGAATATCTGCGTCCATTTTTGCAAGAGGACTAGTGTTTACAATGTTCCAATAATTTATATTCACATCCCACTTATACTTATAGCCAATCAGATAAAATTTTCAGAAGTGATAGTCGGTCTAAAGTTATTCTTTCTTACTCATTTTTGAAGAAGCGTGATCTATCATTCAATATCTTCAAATTAATATCAAATGCACATTGGAGTGAAAATCACACTTCACTAATTCGAGTTCACCAATAACTGATTTTATTATGCATTGATTAGGTCTCCGTTGTTTATAGGTCTGTTGTAAACAACATAGCAGTAATCAAGATTACGTTGTTTGAACACTGTTTATCACTCTTCATTAACTTCACTCTTCACTGGCTCATTTTGCATATTTCCCATGAAATCTTTACGTAATTTACTTACAACTGCCTTTAGACCAAAAGACGAATGTAGCAGTCTTTTGATTATTATTGTAAAATCATGTCTGATCCTCAGCATCCATTACGTTCTATTATAACTATACATCTGTACTTAAGATGTTATACAATTCTTGTTTATACAACATTACATCTTTTTTTAAATGGATCTTATCTGTTTATATTATGTTTGGCTTTGTGATGTCCTTTATGTAGAATGGTCGTGTTGTCAAAACCAATTTTTTATGACGATTGATATATATAACAACATTATTAATTTCTTTATAATCTCTCAAATTCATAGGAATTCGGGCATAACTACTAATGTCTTTTAAAAGTTTTACTCATGACATTATACTGGCATATTTTTTACACGCCCATATTCAATGATAGAATCTAAAACAATAGGGCATACTGGCTATGCTGTATGTACTAATAATAATGCCTTTATCTGTAGCATCCATATATCTTGCTCCAATTTCATTGGTGATGTAAGAACAGTTTGTTACATTCTTCATCATATGAATACATGTAGTTAGAGTAAAATTTGAATGCACACTGACAATTGGAGTGTTTTGGAAGTTTTCGGAACAATAGCTTTTGAAGTCACCCAGTTGTGACGAAAACTTTCCAGCATTCAATTTTCTTGTTAGCAAGAGATATGATGTAACCTTCGGTTGAATCTCAAATCATCACATGTTTTCAAGCTTAAAACGAAACATAACTTTTTTGTCCTTAAAATACACTATAGAGAAGTTTACATATAAAAGTCTAGAGTACCTTGATATTAGATTATATTGTTATTCGCTTTGAAAATTAAAAAGAAAACCTAATCAATTGAAGCACCATGAAGGGGAAATGCAAATAGCAAAGGAAGTTATGGCTGAGAATGCTTCTTAGAAATAACTTTTTCGAAAGTAAAGAAATCCATGCTATGTATCTAAAGCAACTAAAAATTAGTTTCAAAGAGAAAATATCAAGATCTTAAATTGGCTAGCTTGTATTCAAGTTATGAATTACTTAGAAAATATGTGAGATCATTTAATTAGTCAAGTGCTTGCAAATAAGCGTGAATGTGATTACGTACAAGACATTTTTTTTAACTTTCACTATTAAGAACCACCCGTAGTTCGATTTAACAACCAAAATGACATCGAATATGGAGCAACAAAAATGGTATGTAGATTAATAACGGTATGGGAAATAAGATTCAGAGAAAACTACGTTAAAAAAATTATGAATTGGGTATTTATAGCACTGTTGTAACATACTAAACCATGAATTAGCGTAAAATACTGGTATCAAAACGAAATGCAAATGTATGCTTTCATTTGTGATATCAATGATTGTAATTTGCGATATAAAAATATAGCATAAAAGATTATTTGTTGAAATGAACCGAATGAAAAGAATATGAGATACCCATTATCAAAACGCTCTTCATTGATATAAAGCTATTTTATATTAATCAACGCAATGCGTTCACAGTTTTTCGTGAATTCAGAACCCAACAGAAACTACGTAAGGAACTTCTTAGCATAATACTTTGAAGTGAATGATTAAAAAGTTCAAGGAAACAGATTCACTGACAATACAAGAAGGCAGATGAAGTTAACATGTGTCAGAAAAGGTGACAGTGGATGTTACATCTCAGTCAATGCTGGATGACAGAAAATCATTTCTTGTATAGCACGGCCTGAGGTGTAGCTCATCAATTAGATATAAATTTTCCACAGTATGGAAAATTTTGCTTTGATATATCTTCTATTATCGTTACGAAATCAGCCGTTTGCAAGAACTCAAAATACATTAATTATTATAAACGATTGTTATTTGTTCTATACTTTCTTACCTAGATAGAGGTTGACGATGGTTTCTGATGACAAATAATTTAAAGGATCAATTAACAAAAAATTATCGGGCTTTAGACTCTGAAAAGTGTTACGTAATTAAGGGAATTCCTATGTATTGAACAAAGTTCACCTTTGATTATCTTCAGAACAATCATTAAGGCAAATTTTCTTGAGATCGTGATTTCAATAAGAATGCTAATGTGCACCGTTAATGCGCAAAGATTTCACAAAAAGCTGACCAATATTCTCATTCCATAATTTCAATAAAACAATGGCTTAATTAAATACACTTTATGTAAAATGATGCAATATGAACATTGTTTTTTAAGAAACAGAAACTATTGAGCCATCACTTTACTGATGAAAAAAATCTTTACTGCGCTATAATTAAATGGACGCCTCGTTTACCTGGCCTAATTACATGAGATTTTTGGCTCTGGATTTATTTGAAATGAAAAGTTATGCTGGTGACATCTCAAACTTGAATATCTATGTAATCTTACTACTTATGCACTGTGCAGACTATAAGTTTGTTAATTTAAAAACTCTTGTTAAAAACATTGTTAATTTAAAATTTTAATTTTTTTAAAAAGAGTTTGGTTATTTAACAAAGTTTCGTTTTCTGCTGTGTTATACTAATGTAATTGTTCAGTGTGCAATTTTGGTGCAATATCAAACATTAAAGTACTAAAAAGAACGTAAAATATTTATTTAATAATCTAAATATAATTGATAATATAATGATAAAATTATATTGATCAATTATATTTAGATTCTTAAGATCAAATAATTTATGTTCATTAGTATTATATATATATATATATATATATATATATATATATATATATATATATATATATATATATATATATATATATATATATATATACTCCTTTCCATTATGTCTCTAAACTGCAATATATCTGCATTTTTATGCGGATTCAACCACTTATTTTATTGAGCGTGAATGACGTTTATAATATACTAATGCGAGAATTTTATGCATTTTCAATACAATGATAAAAATAATGTACTAATTTCCTATATTTTATATTTTTATGTTTTCTAACTTTCCATGATAGCATCATAAATCATTGAATGTTAGAAATTTAAATACTAAATTACATTTAATAATTGTATTATACATAATTATTTGTGTTTAATTAATTTGGTATGTATACATAGTTTGTATTTACATTAATTTCTTACTCTTTCTCATTGCAATTGATGCTGACTAACATAAATAGAAGTATTTTTTGATAGACAAAATAAAGAAATAGACATAAAAGATAAATAAAATAAGAAACATTTTAGAGTTAAACAAACTTAAATATTTATTAATGTACAGAAATATATATATGATTAAATACAAACAAAACTAAATATTTATTATAATAAGGCAATACATATTATAAACAATATTAATTTTTACATAAATTTTAGATTATTTACATGTAAACCACGAAAGAGATAGAGAGAGAGAGAAAGAAATATATACTTCAAACCTTAACCTTATTTAATTTTTAAAAAAGTAGCTTCCAAACCACATGAAATTAAGAGATTCATTTTCCTAAAAGAGCTTTTGTGAGGAGAGAAGTATAGTCTAATTTAACTTCTGGTTCAGTAATCGACTTAATTCCATTTGTTTTCTCAGAATTAAACACTTCTAAGAAAGCTATTAAGGCATCCATAAGTATTTCCGAGTATTCAACGTCGAGTGTTTGTTTTTCAAATCCTGTACGCGCTTCAAAATACAATTTCGAGAGTTCATTAAAAAACAAACTGTAGTCTACACTATTCTCAGAAGACTTTAGACCGACAAAGAGGGCTTTAGAAAGTGCTGAAATTCTTTGTTTTCCTTTGTCGTTCGATGTTCCCTCCAAAGCTGCTTGTATTTTTTCAAAAGTTCCGTTTGCGCCATCATCACATTCTACAACTTGTTCTTTAGTATTATCGACAGTGTTCCATGAGGTATAGTTACTGTAAACAGCAGGCTCCTCAGTGTTCATGTTCACGATAGGTTTATCACTTTTGAAAGGTGTATATGGTGCTTCACTATGTTGAAATTGCATTGGTTTCCTTTCTGGGCCTCTTACGTCCAATGTGTCTCCAAGTTTACGTTCAGTATTCGGTTCATCGTTTTGAGTACTTGAAAATGTCGTTCTATCACTATGAACTTTTGGAATGAAAATAATACTAATATCACCATCCAGACCTGTTTTTGCGCCAGGAGTTGTTCCTGGACCAACTGGAATGATTTTAATTAGCTTTCCTCCAGGCATAACAACACTTCCAGGGGTATAACCAGATCCCTCTGGTAATATAATTATAAAAGGGTTTCCTTCTGGTCCAAGCACAGCTGCAGGGGCTAATCCTGACACAGATGGTATGAGTTTAATAGGTTTTCCGAAAGGACCATTTATTTGTATTGGTGTGATTCCTTTCGGATTTTGCAATACTGGAGTATTTCTTTCACTAGGTGTTGTTTCAGTGTGATCACTTGTAATGTATATTTCGCTTGTTTTCCCATCTGATCCGGTTATTACTGAAAGCCTTGTTCTAGCTGCCACATTTGGAATTAACTTTATGGGTTTTCCATCCTGACCAACAGCAAATAGTAATGTTTTGTCTGAACCGGATGGAAGTATGATCTTGATCCCAGCTTTGTCCTCGTCTGTTACGATTCCTGGAGTAAATCCTGGCTCATTTGGTATAACTTGTATGGATTTTCCTCCGGCTCGGAATATTTGAGATGTAATAATGCTTTCGGCTTTTACATCCAGAGTACATGGAATGTAAATTACATTAATTATTTCATGTTGTGTACTTCTTGATGAAGTTGTTACTGGACTAAGTGGAATTATTTTTATTGGTTTTCCACCCGGGCCTTCCAAAAAGGGTGATGTTCTCGATCCAGATGGCAAATTGATTTTATTATTTCCATCAACACCAATGTTTGTAGCTAATGTATTTCCTGGTCCACTATGTATAAACTGCATTGGCTTTCTTTCTGGGCCTACTATGTGCAATGTTGTACTTCCAAAGATAATTTCCCTAGTTGTTCTATTTGTTGGTGTACTTGCTGGTATCGTTTCTTCACCAAGATGATTCGGTATAAAAATAATACTTACATTTCTATCCAGAGTCTTTTCCAATTTCGGAGTTGTTCCCAAATCTGCTGGTATGATTTGAATTGATTTTTCTCCAGAAACTACTGGTATAATTTTGATGGGTGTTTCTCCAGAAACTATAAATTTTCCCAAAGTAGAACCAGATGCTTTTGGCAATACAATTGTAGAAAATGTTGCATGGCGTGTGGGCACACCACCTCCATTTAATTTAGGCACAGTCGGTATAACCTTAATAGAATTTTCAAATGGTTCTCTTCTTGCTATCGGTGTTATTTGTCTTGAACTTTGTGACTGTAAGCCGCTTGTTTCCTTCGGCATTTTTCTTTTAATTGGAACATTAAGAATACCTTCTCTCTCCTTGGATTCATATGGCACTGCTATAATTCCAGGAGTCATCCCAGTTGCAGTTGTTTTAGATGTAATGCTGCTAATGGTTTCTGGACTATTTGTAATGAATTTTATGCTTATCCTTCCAACGGGACTTGTACTTACTCTTAGTGTTGTTCCAGCACCAACTGGAATTATCTTTATTGGTTTTCCTCCCGGACCTTCTTCTAAGCCTGGTGTTGTCTCCGATCCAGGTGGCAAATAGATTTTGATCGGACTTCCATCAAGACCTGTGATTGTAACTGGTGTACTTCCTGGTACACTGGGTATAAGCTGTAATGGCTTTCCTCCTGGGCCTGTAATGTGCAATGTTGTACTTCCAAGGGTACTTTGAGTACTTGTTCTATCGGTGTGAGTGCTTGCGCGTGTCGTTTCTTCACCAGGAGTTTTTGGTACGAAAATAATACTTATATCTCCGTTAGGACCCGTTTCCGCTCCGGGAGTTGTTCCCGGACCAACTGGTACGATTTGGATGGTCCTTCCTCCGGGAATCATAACAGTTCCATGTGTGGAACCAGATCCCTCTGGTAATATAATTGCGAAAGGATTTCCATTGGGCCCAAGCACAGCTCCCGGGGATAGTCTTGGCCCAGCTGGTATAAGTTTAATTGGATTTCCGAAGGGACCGTTTATTTTTGTCGGTGTACTTCCTTTCGGCTTTTGCGATACTGGAGTGATTGTTTCACCTGGTGGTGTTGTTCTTTCAATTGGACCACTAGGAATGTATATTATACTTATACTTCCATCTGGTCCTGTCATTACTCCAGGAGTTGATCCAGGTGCAGCTGGAATTATCTTTATTGGTTTTCCTCCCGGACCTACCACAGACCCTGGTGTTTTTTCCGATCTGGACGGAAGTATGATCTTGATCGGAGTTCCATCTGGACCTGTTATGATTCGTGGTGTGTGTCCTGGTCCACTTGGTATAATTTGTATGGGTTTTCCGCCGGGACCGGTTATTTGAGATGTAATGCTGCTACTGGTTTCTGGACCACTTGGAATGTATATTATGCTTATTCTCCCATCGGGACCTGTACTTGCTCCTGGTGTTGTTCCTGGACCAACTGGAATTATCTTTATTGGTTTTTCTCCCGGACCTTCTACTAAGCCTGGTGTTGTCCCCGATCCAGGTGTCAAATAGATTTTGATCGGACTTCCATCAAGACCTGTGACTTTACTTGGTGTACTTCCTGGTTCACTGGGTATAAGCTGTATTGGTTTTCCTCCTGGGCCTGTTATGTGCAATGTTGTACTTCCAAGGGTATATTGAGTACTTGTTCTACCGGTTTGAATGCTTGCGCGTGTTGTTTCTTGACCAGGAGTTTTCGAAACGAAAATAATACTTTTATCACCGTTTGGACCCGTTTCCTCTCCAAGAGTTGTTCCCGAACCAATAGGTATGATTTTGATTGGCCTTACTCCGGGAACCATAATGGTTGCAAGTGTGGAATCAGATTGCTTTGGCAGTATAACTATAAATGGATTTCTTTCAGGACCAGGTGCAGCCAGCGGAATAAGTCCAGGTGCTATTGATACAACTTTGATAGGTTTACCATATGTACCTGTTATTTCTGTTGCTGTAATTATTTTTAGCCTTTGCGTTACTAATTTATTTGTTTCTGTTGGTGCTTTTATAAGAATTCTCCTTGTGTTTCTATCAGACACTGGAATTCCTCTTGGACTTTTCTGAAGTGCAGCAGGGAGTAACCTTATTGGCTTTCCTCCTAGACCTTTTACATAACTTTGTGTCATGTCCGAACCACTTGGCAAAAAGATATTTTTTGTATTTCTATCAAAATCTTTTTCGTTTCCAGATCGACTTAGTTCAGACAGGGTTGTATTTTCTTCCGAATTTATTGTACTTTCATGGAGTGTTTGAAAATAAGTAGCATAGAAATGTGTAGTAATATGTGGTGTACTTTGACTAAATGGTTTTGGTTTGAAAATGTCACGTATCACTCCGTCGAAGCCAATTGCAGCACCGGCTGTTGTTCCGGGACTCGTTGGTAAGATTTGAATTGAATATCCCCTAGGAATAATATGAGTTCCAGGAGTCGAACCAGATCCTTCCGGTAATATATTTTTAAGAGGATTTCCACCAGTACCAAGCACAGCTCCCGGGGATAGTCCTGGCTCAGCTGGTATAAGTTTAATAGCATTTCCGTCAGGACCTTCTATTTCTGAAAGCCTACTTTTTCTTATAATTTGCAATACTGTATTACTTCTATCGTGTGCTATACTTAAAAATGGAATACCAGGAATATATTTTCCGCTTTTGCTGCCATTTAATACTCCTATTCTTTCTATACTTTTCACAGCTACAGCTGGAATTAACCGTATGGGTTTTCCTCCTTTAACTACCACAGACCCTGGTGTTTTTTCCGATCCGGACGGAAGTATGATCTTGATCGGAGTTCCATCTGGACCTCTTACGATTCCTGGTGTGTGTCCTGGTCCACTTGGTATAATTTGTATGGGTTTTCCGCCGGGACCGGTTATTTGAGATATAATGCTGCTACTGGTTTCTGGACCACTTTGAATGTACATTATGCTTATTCTGCCATCGGGACCTGTACTTGCTCCTGGTGTTGTTCCTGGACCGACTGGAATTATCTTTATTGTTTTTCCTCCCGGACCTTCTACTAAGCCTGGTGTTGTCCCCGATCCAGGTGGCAAATAGATTTTGATCGGACTTCCATCAAGACCTGTGATTGTACCTGGTGTACTTCCTGGTCCACTGGGTATAAGCTGTATTGGCTTTCCTCCTGGGCCTGTTATGTGCAATGTTGTACTTCCAAGGGTACTTTGAGTACTTGTTCTATCGGTTTGAGTGCTTGCGTGTGTCGTTTCTTCACCAGGAGTTTTCGGTACGAAAATAATACTTATATCTCCGTCTGGACCCGTTTCCGCTCCGGGAGTTGTTCCCGGACCAACTGGTACCATTTGGATGGGCCTTCCTCCGGGTATCATAACAGTTCCAGGTGTGGAACCAGATCCCTCTGGTAATATAATTATGAAAGGATTTCCATCGGGCCCAAGCACAGCTCCCGGGGATAGTCCTGGCCCAGCTGGTATAAGTTTAATAGGTTTTCCGAAGGGACCGTTTATTTCTGTCGGTGTACTTCCTTTTGGCTTTTGCGATACTGGAGTGCTTGTTTCACCTGGTGGTGTTGTTCTTTCAATTGGACCACTAGGAATGTATATTATACTTATACTTCCATCTGGTCCTGTCATTACTCCAGGAGTTGATCCAGGTGCAGCTGGAATTATCTTTATTGGTTTTCCTCCCGGACCTACTACAGACCCTGGTGTTTTTTCCGATCCGGACGGAAGTATGATCTTGATCGGAGTTCCATCTGGACCTGTTACGATTCCTGGTGTACTTCCTGGTCCACTGGGTATAAGCTGTATTGGCTTTCCTCCTGGGCCTGTTATGTGCAATGTTGTACTTCCAAGGGTACTTTGAGTACTTGTTTTATCGGTTTGAGTGCTTACGCGTATCGTTTCTTCATTAGGAGTTTTCGGTACGAAAATAATACTTATATCTCCGTCTGGACCCGTTTCCGCTCCGGGAGTTGTTCCCGGACCAACTGGTACGATTTGGATGGGCCTTCCTCCGGGAATCATAACAGTTCCAGGTGTGGAACCAGATCCCTCTGGTAATATAATTATGAAAGGATTTCCATCGGGCCCAAGCACAGCTCCCGGGGATAGTCCTGGCCCAGCTGGTATAAGTTTAATAGGTTTTCCGAAGGGACCGTTTATTTCTGTCGGTGTACTTCCTTTTGGCTTTTGCGATACTGGAGTGCTTGTTTCACCTGGTGGTGTTGTTCTTTCAATTGGACCACTAGGAATGTATATTATACTTATACTTCCATCTGGTCCTGTCATTACTCCAGGAGTTGATCCAGGTGCAGCTGGAATTATCTTTATTGGTTTTCCTCCCGGACCTACCACAGACCCTGGTGTTTTTTCCGATCCGGACGGAAGTATGATCTTGATCGGAGTTCCATCTGGACCTGTTACGATTCCTGGTGTACTTCCTGGTCCACTGGGTATAAGCTGTATTGGCTTTCCTCCTGGGCCTCTTATGTGCAATGTTGTACTTCCAAGGGTACTTTGAGTACTTGTTCTATCGGTTTGAGTGCTTGCGCGTGTCGTTTCTTCAACAGGAGTTTTCGGTACGAAAATAATACTTATATCTCCGTCTGGACCCGTTTCCGCTCCGGGAGTTGTTCCCGGACCAACTGGTACGATTTGGATGGGCCTTCCTCCGGGAATCATAACAGTTCCAGGTGTGGAACCAGATCCCTCTGGTAATATAATTATGAAAGGATTTCCATCGGGCCCAAGCACAGCTCCCGGGGATAGTCCTGGCCCAGCTGGTATAAGTTTAATAGGTTTTCCGAAGGGACCGTTTATTTCTGTCGGTGTACTGCCTTTTGGCTTTTGCGATACTGGAGTGCTTGTTTCACCTGGTGGTGTTGTTCTTTCAATTGGACCACTAGGAATGTATATTATACTTATACTTCCATCTGGTCCTGTCATTACTCCAGGAGTTGATCCAGGTGCAGCTGGAATTATCTTTATTGGTTTTCCTCCCGGACCTACCACAGACCCTGGTGTTTTTTCCGATCCGGACGGAAGTATGATCTTGATCGGAGTTCCATCTGGACCTGTTACGATTCCTGGTGTACTTCCTGGTCCACTGGGTATAAGCTGTATTGGCTTTCCTCCTGGGCCTCTTATGTGCAATGTTGTACTTCCAAGGGTACTTTGAGTACTTGTTCTATCGGTTTGAGTGCTTGCGCGTGTCGTTTCTTCACCAGGAGTTTTCGGTACGAAAATAATACTTATATCTCCGTCTGGACCCGTTTCCGCTCCGGGAGTTGTTCCCGGACCAACTGGTACGATTTGGATGGGCCTTCCTCCGGGAATCATAACAGTTCCAGGTGTGGAACCAGATCCCTCTGGTAATATAATTATGAAAGGATTTCCATCGGGCCCAAGCACAGCTCCCGGGGATAGTCCTGGCCCAGCTGGTATAAGTTTAATAGGTTTTCCGAAGGGACCGTTTATTTCTGTCGGTGTACTTCCTTTTGGCTTTTGCGATACTGGAGTGCTTGTTTCACCTGGTGGTGTTGTTCTTTCAATTGGACCACTAGGAATGTATATTATACTTATACTTCCATCTGGTCCTGTCATTACTCCAGGAGTTGATCCAGGTGCAGCTGGAATTATCTTTATTGGTTTTCCTCCCGGACCTACCACAGACCCTGGTGTTTTTTCCGATCCGGACGGAAGTATGATCTTGATCGGAGTTCCATCTGGACCTGTTACGATTCCTGGTGTACTTCCTGGTCCACTGGGTATAAGCTGTATTGGCTTTCCTCCTGGGCCTGTTATGTGCAATGTTGTACTTCCAAGGGTACTTTGAGTACTTGTTCTATCGGTTTGAGTGCTTGCGCGTGTCGTTTCTTCACCAGGAGTTTTCGGTACGAAAATAATACTTATATCTCCGTCTGGACCCGTTTCCGCTCCGGGAGTTGTTCCCGGACCAACTGGTACGATTTGGATGGGCCTTCCTCCGGGAATCATAACAGTTCCAGGTGTGGAACCAGATCCCTCTGGTAATATAATTATGAAAGGATTTCCATCGGGCCCAAGCACAGCTCCCGGGGATAGTCCTGGCCCAGCTGGTATAAGTTTAATAGGTTTTCCGAAGGGACCGTTTATTTCTGTCGGTGTACTTCCTTTTGGCTTTTGCGATACTGGAGTGCTTGTTTCACCTGGTGGTGTTGTTCTTTCAATTGGACCACTAGGAATGTATATTATACTTATACTTCCATCTGGTCCTGTCATTACTCCAGGAGTTGATCCAGGTGCAGCTGGAATTATCTTTATTGGTTTTCCTCCCGGACCTACCACAGACCCTGGTGTTTTTTCCGATCCGGACGGAAGTATGATCTTGATCGGAGTTCCATCTGGACCTGTTACGATTCCTGGTGTACTTCCTGGTCCACTGGGTATAAGCTGTATTGGCTTTCCTCCTGGGCCTGTTATGTGCAATGTTGTACTTCCAAGGGTACTTTGAGTACTTGTTCTATCGGTTTGAGTGCTTGCGCGTGTCGTTTCTTCACCAGGAGTTTTCGGTACGAAAATAATACTTATATCTCCGTCTGGACCCGTTTCCGCTCCGGGAGTTGTTCCCGGACCAACTGGTACGATTTGGATGGGCCTTCCTCCGGGAATCATAACAGTTCCAGGTGTGGAACCAGATCCCTCTGGTAATATAATTATGAAAGGATTTCCATCGGGCCCAAGCACAGCTCCCGGGGATAGTCCTGGCCCAGCTGGTATAAGTTTAATAGGTTTTCCGAAGGGACCGTTTATTTCTGTCGGTGTACTGCCTTTTGGCTTTTGCGATACTGGAGTGCTTGTTTCACCTGGTGGTGTTGTTCTTTCAATTGGACCACTAGGAATGTATATTATACTTATACTTCCATCTGGTCCTGTCATTACTCCAGGAGTTGATCCAGGTGCAGCTGGAATTATCTTTATTGGTTTTCCTCCCGGACCTACCACAGACCCTGGTGTTTTTTCCGATCCGGACGGAAGTATGATCTTGATCGGAGTTCCATCTGGACCTGTTACGATTCCTGGTGTACTTCCTGGTCCACTGGGTATAAGCTGTATTGGCTTTCCTCCTGGGCCTCTTATGTGCAATGTTGTACTTCCAAGGGTACTTTGAGTACTTGTTCTATCGGTTTGAGTGCTTGCGCGTGTCGTTTCTTCACCAGGAGTTTTCGGTACGAAAATAATACTTATATCTCCGTCTGGACCCGTTTCCGCTCCGGGAGTTGTTCCCGGACCAACTGGTACGATTTGGATGGGCCTTCCTCCGGGAATCATAACAGTTCCAGGTGTGGAACCAGATCCCTCTGGTAATATAATTATGAAAGGATTTCCATCGGGCCCAAGCACAGCTCCCGGGGATAGTCCTGGCCCAGCTGGTATAAGTTTAATAGGTTTTCCGAAGGGACCGTTTATTTCTGTCGGTGTACTTCCTTTTGGCTTTTGCGATACTGGAGTGCTTGTTTCACCTGGTGGTGTTGTTCTTTCAATTGGACCACTAGGAATGTATATTATACTTATACTTCCATCTGGTCCTGTCATTACTCCAGGAGTTGATCCAGGTGCAGCTGGAATTATCTTTATTGGTTTTCCTCCCGGACCTACCACAGACCCTGGTGTTTTTTCCGATCCGGACGGAAGTATGATCTTGATCGGAGTTCCATCTGGACCTGTTACGATTCCTGGTGTACTTCCTGGTCCACTGGGTATAAGCTGTATTGGCTTTCCTCCTGGGCCTGTTATGTGCAATGTTGTACTTCCAAGGGTACTTTGAGTACTTGTTCTATCGGTTTGAGTGCTTGCGCGTGTCGTTTCTTCACCAGGAGTTTTCGGTACGAAAATAATACTTATATCTCCGTCTGGACCCGTTTCCGCTCCGGGAGTTGTTCCCGGACCAACTGGTACGATTTGGATGGGCCTTCCTCCGGGAATCATAACAGTTCCAGGTGTGGAACCAGATCCCTCTGGTAATATAATTATGAAAGGATTTCCATCGGGCCCAAGCACAGCTCCCGGGGATAGTCCTGGCCCAGCTGGTATAAGTTTAATAGGTTTTCCGAAGGGACCGTTTATTTCTGTCGGTGTACTTCCTTTTGGCTTTTGCGATACTGGAGTGCTTGTTTCACCTGGTGGTGTTGTTCTTTCAATTGGACCACTAGGAATGTATATTATACTTATACTTCCATCTGGTCCTGTCATTACTCCAGGAGTTGATCCAGGTGCAGCTGGAATTATCTTTATTGGTTTTCCTCCCGGACCTACCACAGACCCTGGTGTTTTTTCCGATCCGGACGGAAGTATGATCTTGATCGGAGTTCCATCTGGACCTGTTACGATTCCTGGTGTACTTCCTGGTCCACTGGGTATAAGCTGTATTGGCTTTCCTCCTGGGCCTGTTATGTGCAATGTTGTACTTCCAAGGGTACTTTGAGTACTTGTTCTATCGGTTTGAGTGCTTGCGCGTGTCGTTTCTTCACCAGGAGTTTTCGGTACGAAAATAATACTTATATCTCCGTCTGGACCCGTTTCCGCTCCGGGAGTTGTTCCCGGACCAACTGGTACGATTTGGATGGGCCTTCCTCCGGGAATCATAACAGTTCCAGGTGTGGAACCAGATCCCTCTGGTAATATAATTATGAAAGGATTTCCATCGGGCCCAAGCACAGCTCCCGGGGATAGTCCTGGCCCAGCTGGTATAAGTTTAATAGGTTTTCCGAAGGGACCGTTTATTTCTGTCGGTGTACTTCCTTTTGGCTTTTGCGATACTGGAGTGCTTGTTTCACCTGGTGGTGTTGTTCTTTCAATTGGACCACTAGGAATGTATATTATACTTATACTTCCATCTGGTCCTGTCATTACTCCAGGAGTTGATCCAGGTGCAGCTGGAATTATCTTTATTGGTTTTCCTCCCGGACCTACCACAGACCCTGGTGTTTTTTCCGATCCGGACGGAAGTATGATCTTGATCGGAGTTCCATCTGGACCTGTTACGATTCCTGGTGTACTTCCTGGTCCACTGGGTATAAGCTGTATTGGCTTTCCTCCTGGGCCTGTTATGTGCAATGTTGTACTTCCAAGGGTACTTTGAGTACTTGTTCTATCGGTTTGAGTGCTTGCGCGTGTCGTTTCTTCACCAGGAGTTTTCGGTACGAAAATAATACTTATATCTCCGTCTGGACCCGTTTCCGCTCCGGGAGTTGTTCCCGGACCAACTGGTACGATTTGGATGGGCCTTCCTCCGGGAATCATAACAGTTCCAGGTGTGGAACCAGATCCCTCTGGTAATATAATTATGAAAGGATTTCCATCGGGCCCAAGCACAGCTCCCGGGGATAGTCCTGGCCCAGCTGGTATAAGTTTAATAGGTTTTCCGAAGGGACCGTTTATTTCTGTCGGTGTACTTCCTTTTGGCTTTTGCGATACTGGAGTGCTTGTTTCACCTGGTGGTGTTGTTCTTTCAATTGGACCACTAGGAATGTATATTATACTTATACTTCCATCTGGTCCTGTCATTACTCCAGGAGTTGATCCAGGTGCAGCTGGAATTATCTTTATTGGTTTTCCTCCCGGACCTACCACAGACCCTGGTGTTTTTTCCGATCCGGACGGAAGTATGATCTTGATCGGAGTTCCATCTGGACCTGTTACGATTCCTGGTGTACTTCCTGGTCCACTGGGTATAAGCTGTATTGGCTTTCCTCCTGGGCCTGTTATGTGCAATGTTGTACTTCCAAGGGTACTTTGAGTACTTGTTCTATCGGTTTGAGTGCTTGCGCGTGTCGTTTCTTCACCAGGAGTTTTCGGTACGAAAATAATACTTATATCTCCGTCTGGACCCGTTTCCGCTCCGGGAGTTGTTCCCGGACCAACTGGTACGATTTGGATGGGCCTTCCTCCGGGAATCATAACAGTTCCAGGTGTGGAACCAGATCCCTCTGGTAATATAATTATGAAAGGATTTCCATCGGGCCCAAGCACAGCTCCCGGGGATAGTCCTGGCCCAGCTGGTATAAGTTTAATAGGTTTTCCGAAGGGACCGTTTATTTCTGTCGGTGTACTTCCTTTTGGCTTTTGCGATACTGGAGTGCTTGTTTCACCTGGTGGTGTTGTTCTTTCAATTGGACCACTAGG
This sequence comes from Latrodectus hesperus, assembly GCA_037975125.1. Lineage (NCBI taxonomy): Eukaryota > Metazoa > Arthropoda > Arachnida > Araneae > Theridiidae > Latrodectus > Latrodectus hesperus. Next base: position 59,460,079 of record CM075851.1, on the reverse strand, counting down.
AATGTATATTATACTTATACTTCCATCTGGTCCTGTCATTACTCCAGGAGTTGATCCAGGTGCAGCTGGAATTATCTTTATTGGTTTTCCTCCCGGACCTACCACAGACCCTGGTGTTTTTTCCGATCCGGACGGAAGTATGATCTTGATCGGAGTTCCATCTGGACCTGTTACGATTCCTGGTGTACTTCCTGGTCCACTGGGTATAAGCTGTATTGGCTTTCCTCCTGGGCCTGTTATGTGCAATGTTGTACTTCCAAGGGTACTTTGAGTACTTGTTCTATCGGTTTGAGTGCTTGCGCGTGTCGTTTCTTCACCAGGAGTTTTCGGTACGAAAATAATACTTATATCTCCGTCTGGACCCGTTTCCGCTCCGGGAGTTGTTCCCGGACCAACTGGTACGATTTGGATGGGCCTTCCTCCGGGAATCATAACAGTTCCAGGTGTGGAACCAGATCCCTCTGGTAATATAATTATGAAAGGATTTCCATCGGGCCCAAGCACAGCTCCCGGGGATAGTCCTGGCCCAGCTGGTATAAGTTTAATAGGTTTTCCGAAGGGACCGTTTATTTCTGTCGGTGTACTTCCTTTTGGCTTTTGCGATACTGGAGTGCTTGTTTCACCTGGTGGTGTTGTTCTTTCAATTGGACCACTAGGAATGTATATTATACTTATACTTCCATCTGGTCCTGTCATTACTCCAGGAGTTGATCCAGGTGCAGCTGGAATTATCTTTATTGGTTTTCCTCCCGGACCTACCACAGACCCTGGTGTTTTTTCCGATCCGGACGGAAGTATGATCTTGATCGGAGTTCCATCTGGACCTGTTACGATTCCTGGTGTACTTCCTGGTCCACTGGGTATAAGCTGTATTGGCTTTCCTCCTGGGCCTGTTATGTGCAATGTTGTACTTCCAAGGGTACTTTGAGTACTTGTTCTATCGGTTTGAGTGCTTGCGCGTGTCGTTTCTTCACCAGGAGTTTTCGGTACGAAAATAATACTTATATCTCCGTCTGGACCCGTTTCCGCTCCGGGAGTTGTTCCCGGACCAACTGGTACGATTTGGATGGGCCTTCCTCCGGGAATCATAACAGTTCCAGGTGTGGAACCAGATCCCTCTGGTAATATAATTATGAAAGGATTTCCATCGGGCCCAAGCACAGCTCCCGGGGATAGTCCTGGCCCAGCTGGTATAAGTTTAATAGGTTTTCCGAAGGGACCGTTTATTTCTGTCGGTGTACTTCCTTTTGGCTTTTGCGATACTGGAGTGCTTGTTTCACCTGGTGGTGTTGTTCTTTCAATTGGACCACTAGGAATGTATATTATACTTATACTTCCATCTGGTCCTGTCATTACTCCAGGAGTTGATCCAGGTGCAGCTGGAATTATCTTTATTGGTTTTCCTCCCGGACCTACCACAGACCCTGGTGTTTTTTCCGATCCGGACGGAAGTATGATCTTGATCGGAGTTCCATCTGGACCTGTTACGATTCCTGGTGTACTTCCTGGTCCACTGGGTATAAGCTGTATTGGCTTTCCTCCTGGGCCTGTTATGTGCAATGTTGTACTTCCAAGGGTACTTTGAGTACTTGTTCTATCGGTTTGAGTGCTTGCGCGTGTCGTTTCTTCACCAGGAGTTTTCGGTACGAAAATAATACTTATATCTCCGTCTGGACCCGTTTCCGCTCCGGGAGTTGTTCCCGGACCAACTGGTACGATTTGGATGGGCCTTCCTCCGGGAATCATAACAGTTCCAGGTGTGGAACCAGATCCCTCTGGTAATATAATTATGAAAGGATTTCCATCGGGCCCAAGCACAGCTCCCGGGGATAGTCCTGGCCCAGCTGGTATAAGTTTAATAGGTTTTCCGAAGGGACCGTTTATTTCTGTCGGTGTACTTCCTTTTGGCTTTTGCGATACTGGAGTGCTTGTTTCACCTGGTGGTGTTGTTCTTTCAATTGGACCACTAGGAATGTATATTATACTTATACTTCCATCTGGTCCTGTCATTACTCCAGGAGTTGATCCAGGTGCAGCTGGAATTATCTTTATTGGTTTTCCTCCCGGACCTACCACAGACCCTGGTGTTTTTTCCGATCCGGACGGAAGTATGATCTTGATCGGAGTTCCATCTGGACCTGTTACGATTCCTGGTGTACTTCCTGGTCCACTGGGTATAAGCTGTATTGGCTTTCCTCCTGGGCCTGTTATGTGCAATGTTGTACTTCCAAGGGTACTTTGAGTACTTGTTCTATCGGTTTGAGTGCTTGCGCGTGTCGTTTCTTCACCAGGAGTTTTCGGTACGAAAATAATACTTATATCTCCGTCTGGACCCGTTTCCGCTCCGGGAGTTGTTCCCGGACCAACTGGTACGATTTGGATGGGCCTTCCTCCGGGAATCATAACAGTTCCAGGTGTGGAACCAGATCCCTCTGGTAATATAATTATGAAAGGATTTCCATCGGGCCCAAGCACAGCTCCCGGGGATAGTCCTGGCCCAGCTGGTATAAGTTTAATAGGTTTTCCGAAGGGACCGTTTATTTCTGTCGGTGTACTTCCTTTTGGCTTTTGCGATACTGGAGTGCTTGTTTCACCTGGTGGTGTTGTTCTTTCAATTGGACCACTAGGAATGTATATTATACTTATACTTCCATCTGGTCCTGTCATTACTCCAGGAGTTGATCCAGGTGCAGCTGGAATTATCTTTATTGGTTTTCCTCCCGGACCTACCACAGACCCTGGTGTTTTTTCCGATCCGGACGGAAGTATGATCTTGATCGGAGTTCCATCTGGACCTGTTACGATTCCTGGTGTACTTCCTGGTCCACTGGGTATAAGCTGTATTGGCTTTCCTCCTGGGCCTGTTATGTGCAATGTTGTACTTCCAAGGGTACTTTGAGTACTTGTTCTATCGGTTTGAGTGCTTGCGCGTGTCGTTTCTTCACCAGGAGTTTTCGGTACGAAAATAATACTTATATCTCCGTCTGGACCCGTTTCCGCTCCGGGAGTTGTTCCCGGACCAACTGGTACGATTTGGATGGGCCTTCCTCCGGGAATCATAACAGTTCCAGGTGTGGAACCAGATCCCTCTGGTAATATAATTATGAAAGGATTTCCATCGGGCCCAAGCACAGCTCCCGGGGATAGTCCTGGCCCAGCTGGTATAAGTTTAATAGGTTTTCCGAAGGGACCGTTTATTTCTGTCGGTGTACTTCCTTTTGGCTTTTGCGATACTGGAGTGCTTGTTTCACCTGGTGGTGTTGTTCTTTCAATTGGACCACTAGGAATGTATATTATACTTATACTTCCATCTGGTCCTGTCATTACTCCAGGAGTTGATCCAGGTGCAGCTGGAATTATCTTTATTGGTTTTCCTCCCGGACCTACCACAGACCCTGGTGTTTTTTCCGATCCGGACGGAAGTATGATCTTGATCGGAGTTCCATCTGGACCTGTTACGATTCCTGGTGTACTTCCTGGTCCACTGGGTATAAGCTGTATTGGCTTTCCTCCTGGGCCTGTTATGTGCAATGTTGTACTTCCAAGGGTACTTTGAGTACTTGTTCTATCGGTTTGAGTGCTTGCGCGTGTCGTTTCTTCACCAGGAGTTTTCGGTACGAAAATAATACTTATATCTCCGTCTGGACCCGTTTCCGCTCCGGGAGTTGTTCCCGGACCAACTGGTACGATTTGGATGGGCCTTCCTCCGGGAATCATAACAGTTCCAGGTGTGGAACCAGATCCCTCTGGTAATATAATTATGAAAGGATTTCCATCGGGCCCAAGCACAGCTCCCGGGGATAGTCCTGGCCCAGCTGGTATAAGTTTAATAGGTTTTCCGAAGGGACCGTTTATTTCTGTCGGTGTACTTCCTTTTGGCTTTTGCGATACTGGAGTGCTTGTTTCACCTGGTGGTGTTGTTCTTTCAATTGGACCACTAGGAATGTATATTATACTTATACTTCCATCTGGTCCTGTCATTACTCCAGGAGTTGATCCAGGTGCAGCTGGAATTATCTTTATTGGTTTTCCTCCCGGACCTACCACAGACCCTGGTGTTTTTTCCGATCCGGACGGAAGTATGATCTTGATCGGAGTTCCATCTGGACCTGTTACGATTCCTGGTGTACTTCCTGGTCCACTGGGTATAAGCTGTATTGGCTTTCCTCCTGGGCCTGTTATGTGCAATGTTGTACTTCCAAGGGTACTTTGAGTACTTGTTCTATCGGTTTGAGTGCTTGCGCGTGTCGTTTCTTCACCAGGAGTTTTCGGTACGAAAATAATACTTATATCTCCGTCTGGACCCGTTTCCGCTCCGGGAGTTGTTCCCGGACCAACTGGTACGATTTGGATGGGCCTTCCTCCGGGAATCATAACAGTTCCAGGTGTGGAACCAGATCCCTCTGGTAATATAATTATGAAAGGATTTCCATCGGGCCCAAGCACAGCTCCCGGGGATAGTCCTGGCCCAGCTGGTATAAGTTTAATAGGTTTTCCGAAGGGACCGTTTATTTCTGTCGGTGTACTTCCTTTTGGCTTTTGCGATACTGGAGTGCTTGTTTCACCTGGTGGTGTTGTTCTTTCAATTGGACCACTAGGAATGTATATTATACTTATACTTCCATCTGGTCCTGTCATTACTCCAGGAGTTGATCCAGGTGCAGCTGGAATTATCTTTATTGGTTTTCCTCCCGGACCTACCACAGACCCTGGTGTTTTTTCCGATCCGGACGGAAGTATGATCTTGATCGGAGTTCCATCTGGACCTGTTACGATTCCTGGTGTACTTCCTGGTCCACTGGGTATAAGCTGTATTGGCTTTCCTCCTGGGCCTCTTATGTGCAATGTTGTACTTCCAAGGGTACTTTGAGTACCTGTTCTATCGGTTTGAGTGCTTGCGCGTGTCATTTCTTCACCAGGAGTTTTCGGTACGAAAATAATACTTATATCTCCGTCTGGGCCCGTTTCCGCTCCGGGAGTTGTTCCCGGACCAACTGGTACGATTTGGATGGGCCTTCCTCCGGGAATCATAACAAATCCAGGTGTGGAACCAGATCCCTCTGGTAATATAATTATGAAAGGATTTCCATCGGGCCCAAGCACAGCTCCCGGGGATAGTCCTGGCCCAGCTGGTATAAGTTTAATAGGTTTTCCGAAGGGACCGTTTATTTCTGTCGGTGTACTGCCTTTTGGCTTTTGCGATACTGGAGTGCTTGTTTCACCTGGTGGTGTTGTTCTTTCAATTGGACCACTAGGAATGTATATTATACTTATACTTCCATCTGGTCCTGTCAGTACTCCAGGAGTTGATCCAGGTGCAGCTGGAATTATCTTTATTGGTTTTCCTCCCGGACCTACCACAGACCCTGGTGTTTTTTCCGATCCGGACGGAAGTATGATCTTGATCGGAGTTCCATCTGGACCTGTTACGATTCCTGGTGTACTTCCTGGTCCACTGGGTATAAGCTGTATTGGCTTTCCTCCTGGGCCTGTTATGTGCAATGTTGTACTTCCAAGGGTACTTTGAGTACTTGTTCTATCGGTTTGAGTGCTTGCGCGTGTCGTTTCTTCACCAGGAGTTTTCGGTACGAAAATAATACTTATATCTCCGTCTGGACCCGTTTCCGCTCCGGGAGTTGTTCCCGGACCAACTGGTACGATTTGGATGGGCCTTCCTCCGGGAATCATAACAGTTCCAGGTGTGGAACCAGATCCCTCTGGTAATATAATTATGAAAGGATTTCCATCGGGCCCAAGCACAGCTCCCGGGGATAGTCCTGGCCCAGCTGGTATAAGTTTAATAGGTTTTCCGAAGGGACCGTTTATTTCTGTCGGTGTACTTCCTTTTGGCTTTTGCGATACTGGAGTGCTTGTTTCACCTGGTGGTGTTGTTCTTTCAATTGGACCACTAGGAATGTATATTATACTTATACTTCCATCTGGTCCTGTCATTACTCCAGGAGTTGATCCAGGTGCAGCTGGAATTATCTTTATTGGTTTTCCTCCCGGACCTACCACAGACCCTGGTGTTTTTTCCGATCCGGACGGAAGTATGATCTTGATCGGAGTTCCATCTGGACCTGTTACGATTCCTGGTGTACTTCCTGGTCCACTGGGTATAAGCTGTATTGGCTTTCCTCCTGGGCCTGTTATGTGCAATGTTGTACTTCCAAGGGTACTTTGAGTACTTGTTCTATCGGTTTGAGTGCTTGCGCGTGTCGTTTCTTCACCAGGAGTTTTCGGTACGAAAATAATACTTATATCTCCGTCTGGACCCGTTTCCGCTCCGGGAGTTGTTCCCGGACCAACTGGTACGATTTGGATGGGCCTTCCTCCGGGAATCATAACAGTTCCAGGTGTGGAACCAGATCCCTCTGGTAATATAATTATGAAAGGATTTCCATCGGGCCCAAGCACAGCTCCCGGGGATAGTCCTGGCCCAGCTGGTATAAGTTTAATAGGTTTTCCGAAGGGACCGTTTATTTCTGTCGGTGTACTTCCTTTTGGCTTTTGCGATACTGGAGTGCTTGTTTCACCTGGTGGTGTTGTTCTTTCAATTGGACCACTAGGAATGTATATTATACTTATACTTCCATCTGGTCCTGTCATTACTCCAGGAGTTGATCCAGGTGCAGCTGGAATTATCTTTATTGGTTTTCCTCCCGGACCTACCACAGACCCTGGTGTTTTTTCCGATCCGGACGGAAGTATGATCTTGATCGGAGTTCCATCTGGACCTGTTACGATTCCTGGTGTACTTCCTGGTCCACTGGGTATAAGCTGTATTGGCTTTCCTCCTGGGCCTGTTATGTGCAATGTTGTACTTCCAAGGGTACTTTGAGTACTTGTTCTATCGGTTTGAGTGCTTGCGCGTGTCGTTTCTTCACCAGGAGTTTTCGGTACGAAAATAATACTTATATCTCCGTCTGGACCCGTTTCCGCTCCGGGAGTTGTTCCCGGACCAACTGGTACGATTTGGATGGGCCTTCCTCCGGGAATCATAACAGTTCCAGGTGTGGAACCAGATCCCTCTGGTAATATAATTATGAAAGGATTTCCATCGGGCCCAAGCACAGCTCCCGGGGATAGTCCTGGCCCAGCTGGTATAAGTTTAATAGGTTTTCCGAAGGGACCGTTTATTTCTGTCGGTGTACTTCCTTTTGGCTTTTGCGATACTGGAGTGCTTGTTTCACCTGGTGGTGTTGTTCTTTCAATTGGACCACTAGGAATGTATATTATACTTATACTTCCATCTGGTCCTGTCATTACTCCAGGAGTTGATCCAGGTGCAGCTGGAATTATCTTTATTGGTTTTCCTCCCGGACCTACCACAGACCCTGGTGTTTTTTCCGATCCGGACGGAAGTATGATCTTGATCGGAGTTCCATCTGGACCTGTTACGATTCCTGGTGTGTGTCCTGGTCCACTTGGTATAATTTGTATGGGTTTTCCGCCGGGAACGGTTATTTGAGATGTAATGCTGCTACTGGTTTCTGGACCACTTGGAATGTATATTATGCTTATTCTCCCATCGGGACCTGTACTTGCTCCTGGTGTTGTTCCTGGACCAACTGGAATTATCTTTATTGGTTTTCCTCCCGGACCTTCTACTAAGCCTGGTGTTGTCCCCGATCCAGGTGGCAAATAGATTTTGATCGGACTTCCATCAAGACCTGTGATTGTACCTGGTGTACTTCCTGGTCCACTGGGTATAAGCTGTATTGGCTTTCCTCCTGGGCCTGTTATGTGCAATGTTGTACTTCCAAGGGTACTTTGAGTACTTGTTCTATCGGTTTGAGTGCTTGCGCGTGTCGTTTCTTCACCAGGAGTTTTCGGTACGAAAATAATACTTATATCTCCGTCTGGACCCGTTTCCGCTCCGGGAGTTGTTCCCGGACCAACTGGTACGATTTGGATGGGCCTTCCTCCGGGAATCATAACAGTTCCAGGTGTGGAACCAGATCCCTCTGGTAATATAATTATGAAAGGATTTCCATCGGGCCCAAGCACAGCTCCCGGGGATAGTCCTGGCCCAGCTGGTATAAGTTTAATAGGTTTTCCGAAGGGACCGTTTATTTCTGTCGGTGTACTTCCTTTTGGCTTTTGCGATACTGGAGTGCTTGTTTCACCTGGTGGTGTTGTTCTTTCAATTGGACCACTAGGAATGTATATTATACTTATACTTCCATCTGGTCCTGTCATTACTCCAGGAGTTGATCCAGGTGCAGCTGGAATTATCTTTATTGGTTTTCCTCCCGGACCTACCACAGACCCTGGTGTTTTTTCCGATCCGGACGGAAGTATGATCTTGATCGGAGTTCCATCTGGACCTGTTACGATTCCTGGTGTGTGTCCTGGTCCACTTGGTATAATTTGTATGGGTTTTCCGCCGGGAACGGTTATTTGAGATGTAATGCTGCTACTGGTTTCTGGACCACTTGGAATGTATATTATGCTTATTCTCCCATCGGGACCTGTACTTGCTCCTGGTGTTGTTCCTGGACCAACTGGAATTATCTTTATTGGTTTTCCTCCCGGACCTTCTACTAAGCCTGGTGTTGTCCCCGATCCAGGTGGCAAATAGATTTTGATCGGACTTCCATCAAGACCTGTGATTGTACCTGGTGTACTTCCTGGTCCACTGGGTATAAGCTGTATTGGCTTTCCTCCTGGGCCTGTTATGTGCAATGTTGTACTTCCAAGGGTACTTTGAGTACTTGTTCTATCGGTTTGAGTGCTTGCGCGTGTCGTTTCTTCACCAGGAGTTTTCGGTACGAAAATAATACTTATATCTCCGTCTGGACCCGTTTCCGCTCCGGGAGTTGTTCCCGGACCAACTGGTACGATTTGGATGGGCCTTCCTCCGGGAATCATAACAGTTCCAGGTGTGGAACCAGATCCCTCTGGTAATATAATTATGAAAGGATTTCCATCGGGCCCAAGCACAGCTCCCGGGGATAGTCCTGGCCCAGCTGGTATAAGTTTAATAGGTTTTCCGAAGGGACCGTTTATTTCTGTCGGTGTACTTCCTTTTGGCTTTTGCGATACTGGAGTGCTTGTTTCACCTGGTGGTGTTGTTCTTTCAATTGGACCACTAGGAATGTATATTATACTTATACTTCCATCTGGTCCTGTCATTACTCCAGGAGTTGATCCAGGTGCAGCTGGAATTATCTTTATTGGTTTTCCTCCCGGACCTACCACAGACCCTGGTGTTTTTTCCGATCCGGACGGAAGTATGATCTTGATCGGAGTTCCATCTGGACCTGTTACATACACTTCCATCTGGTCCTGTCTATTACTCGCAGGAATTGATCCAGGTGCAGCTGAGTTCATCTTTATTGGTTTTCCCTCCCGGACCTTCTACTTGCTAAGCCTGGTGTTGTCCCCGATCCAGGTGGCAAATAGATTTTGATCGGACTTCCATCAAGACCTGTGATTGTACCTGGTGTACTTCCTGGTCCACTGGGTATAAGCTGTATTGGCTTTCCTCCTGGGCCTGTTATGTGCAATGTTGTACTTCCAAGGGTACTTTGAGTACTTGTTCTATCGGTTTGAGTGCTTGCGCGTGTCGTTTCTTCACCAGGAGTTTTCGGTACGAAAATAATACTTATATCTCCGTCTGGACCCGTTTCCGCTCCGGGAGTTGTTCCCGGACCAACTGGTACGATTTGGATGGGCCTTCCTCCGGGAATCATAACAGTTCCAGGTGTGGAACCAGATCCCTCTGGTAATATAATTATGAAAGGATTTCCATCGGGCCCAAGCACAGCTCCCGGGGATAGTCCTGGCCCAGCTGGTATAAGTTTAATAGGTTTTCCGAAGGGACCGTTTATTTCTGTCGGTGTACTTCCTTTTGGCTTTTGCGATACTGGAGTGCTTGTTTCACCTGGTGGTGTTGTTCTTTCAATTGGACCACTAGGAATGTATATTATACTTATACTTCCATCTGGTCCTGTCATTACTCCAGGAGTTGATCCAGGTGCAGCTGGAATTATCTTTATTGGTTTTCCTCCCGGACCTACCACAGACCCTGGTGTTTTTTCCGATCCGGACGGAAGTATGATCTTGATCGGAGTTCCATCTGGACCTGTTACGATTCCTGGTGTGTGTCCTGGTCCACTTGGTATAATTTGTATGGGTTTTCCGCCGGGAACGGTTATTTGAGATGTAATGCTGCTACTGGTTTCTGGACCACTTGGAATGTATATTATGCTTATTCTCCCATCGGGACCTGTACTTGCTCCTGGTGTTGTTCCTGGACCAACTGGAATTATCTTTATTGGTTTTCCTCCCGGACCTTCTACTAAGCCTGGTGTTGTCCCCGATCCAGGTGGCAAATAGATTTTGATCGGACTTCCATCAAGA
>CM075851.1:58059622-58147122 GCA_037975125.1 Latrodectus hesperus | reverse complement strand
CTGACCTGATAAATATTGATTAAAAATGAATTTAATAAAGTTGTATGCTTATATATATATATATATATATATATATATATATATATATATATATATATATATATATATATATATATATATATATATATATATATATATATATATATATATATATATATATATATATATATATATATATATATGTATATGTGTGTATAGTGTGTGTGTGTGTGTGTGTGTGTGTGTGTTCTTCAATCCTGAATTAATAAATAACATATTGCTTAAGAATAAATTTTGAACCAACTGTGTTTTTAATAATTGGAAAAAAATTATCGAATGATGTTGTGATGGAAAATATGTTTATCTTAAGCATGATGGAAATTTTTATTTTTCATTTACATTCAACGATCAATTTGTCTTTAAATAACTAAATCTAAATTCTTACGGAACTGTAATCTAAAATCTTAAAACACTATTAAAAATTAAGTAAAAATGATAAAAATTATTAATATTCAACATGTTACAAATTTTGTTCCTTTATGTTATTTTAACCTTTTATTTCATATTACTTTAATTTTTATTCATTCATTTATGAAGTTGTATATTTATAGGTACGTGTATAAATTTAATCTAATATCAATGTAAATTTAAAATTAAAAGTTTTTTTAATAATGGCTAATAATAAAACACTTAATCAGGGGCTTTAAAAATAGTAAATGGTGAAATAAAATCTTGAGTTTAAATGTTGATAAAATCTAAAATATATATACATAAATTTTTTTGATATTATTTTAAAACATATTTCAGCAAATAATAATATTTACTTAAGAAAGTTTGACTTTAGAACCAAATAAATCAAATTCTAAAAAAAAAAACTTATAAATTGTAATGTTACAAATTTTTAAATTCAAAAATATTCAAAGAAAAGATGAACTTACAGTTTTAAATAGGAGAATGTTGTATACTTTTAACAGAGGGAAAGAAGTCCGAAATTCATTGTCTTGTGCAGAATATGACCCTTTGGTGGCTGGTTATGCACCGCCTATCAAAGATTACTCACTTATTTCTTCCTCTTCATTATTCATAAGCCCTCGGAAATTCAATAAGTGAGAGGTGGCGTGTGTCACCGCCTTATCGTGCGTCTAACATGTCACTAACAAAATCTATGTTTTTGTTCCTAACTTCGATATAATTAACTGTTTTGCCTGCAAATATTTTTTCTTAATTTCTCATGAGATCGAACTTTTCAATATAGTGAGTGGAAAGCCTTAATTAGGTATGGAAATTATATGCATCTTAATATTTCAAGACTCTTTTGATTAGAGAATCTCCTTCATACCTTGTCTCTAATAAATCTTCTTGATATGAAGTATACAATTAAATCCACTTAGAATGTGATGCATTTAAGACACATTTCGAGAAAATAATAGAGTGATAATTTTTTTCTCAGCATATGGAGACGCTATACGATCTAAAATCATTCATTTGGCTCAGATTTTCTATAAGGTTCAGGTCACTAAAGAAATAAAATACATATTAATATATAAATTATTTTACAGAATGTAGATAATATTTTATATTTTCTAAAATTATAGTTTTGAAGTGAAAATATATCAAGGAGAAGACGCTCTGGTTTTAATAAAAGAAGATAGCGAATTTATTTCTCAAGTCAACGAAACTTGGTGAGTTCATCATGCTCATGCAAGTTAATAAACCATGTCCAACAAATTTTCCTCAAGCTTAATTACCGTATTGAAAAGTTAGATATTGATTGAAATATCAATCTTACTGTTTATTATGAGTAAAAGTTAAAGTGATGTTGATTGCGTTTTGCCCAATTTTGTATTCTAAAAATGAAATGCATACATATTTCTAATATTTCAAAATGCTTTAACTTCCGAAAATTTCTAAAATTCATGTAGTTAAGGTAAGTGGTTAAATCGCGAGATAAATTTTTAAGAAATTGAGTCTATTTTTGTAAAATAAGAAAGAATTTTTGTAATAGATTTCTGCTGTATGGGAAAGAAATTAACGAGGTGGGTGCTGAAAACTATACCAGATTCCTGCTTTACAATACATGGAAAATAAAACTATACTTGATCAATCTATGTGGTCAAAAATCACAAAAATAATAATAAAGCAATAAAAATTTTATAAGGTTTCTACAGTGAAATTGACACAATATTTCGCTACATATGCTTATTTGTCTTATAAACAGGAAAAAAGAAATTTATTTTTCGGAATTTAACTTTTTTATTATTGAAAGAAAATCACTTAGCAGACATTGCGTGCATATTACATTTTGAGCAATCGTCATTTGTTTAAAAAACCAAGTAAACAAATTATTCCTTATACTTTTGTACTTTACATTTTTAATACAGGTTTTTTGAACTATAAATAAACAAACTATAAATTATTTAAATGAATTTCTGGAAAATTACAGTAATTAAGATTAGAAGTAATATATTTTCGGAGCTCTAGTTACAGAGCATTAATCTATTATCTGGAATTTTCGTTTATGTTCAATATATTGTCATTCTCAAATTAATATGGTATTTTTTAAAGAAGTGTGTGTATGTGTGTAGATGTATTAAAATGTTAGAATTTATTCATTTGTAATGATTCCTTTAAAAAATATTATTCTAAAAATAGTTTTGAAATATTGTAGTGTGTTTTTCCCCTTTTTACTTGAAATCAACCATTAGTACAGTCACAATTTTCATAACTCGAAATTTATGAACTCAGTTCTGATACAGATAAAACCATCGTATTATCAGAGATTACACAAAATAAACTGGTATATGATGTATATCTCTCTGTCGCTGTATTTGAAAAAGCTGATGCCATATAAGTGCTTAAATAATTATGTAATTATTATTCGTGATTTACATTGGTTTGTTTGTCATTCAAAAGTAATTTCTTGTATATTAAGACAAATTAGATCGAGACTTACAGTTTAAAGTGGATTCCGAACCACTAAGCGCAACCAATCCTACAGTAGGTTTCGAACCCACAAAATATGAAACCGAATGCAAGAACGATAAACATTCAGCTGTCAGTTCGAAGTTCTAGTTTTCAGAGGATTGTCTTTGGATGCTAGTTAGAATTTATTCGAAAATAGTTTCTTAAAAATAGCTTATTGTGCAAACATGCAAATAAATTCACTAATAAAAATAAAATTTAAATTGACTTTTGTTTGTCCTCAGAAAGAACGAAATTCAAATAAAAGTTTATTTAATATTTAAACTGTGGACGGATTCACATTTACTGGAACTCACCCAAACAATGCAATTTCGTCCAAAAGACGTTGATATGACATCATCAGTAGGATCACTCTTTTTGGGTCCAATTTAGATCCATAGCACGTCAAATATCTACCCATTATACGTCTACGAGATGTCGGCACTGGACCATCCATTGACGAAAGTTGGATGTATCCATACGCAGTGCTCTGTACTAAGTAGCTTGTATGGATGTATTTTGGATGAGACTTATCTACTGAATTCTTTCTCTGGTGGCTCATTTTTTATTCAATAGACAAGGTAAAAACTTAGTTTTTAATTAATTTAATATTTTTTATACATTTTTTTAGTTAAATTTTTCTTTATTTGCAATGAAGTGGCTCAAATTTTTGTCTACTAGAAAGTTTATTTTTTATTTATATCTTATATTAAAATTATAGAATTTCTTCATTCTAATTCAATTAGTAATTTTATATACAGATTATTTTACAGTTAATATTTCGAAATTTGTGTTTTATATTGTTTAAAATAAAACTAAATTTTTCCTTTTCTTTGAAAAATATTAAATCTAATTCTCTAAGAAATTGTTTAGGAAGAGTATACGGTTTAATAATAACTGTGATGACTGCAGTTAGGTTTATATAAATGTATTAATACATACTCATGCAATAAAGTTTGTTTATTTTTGAAAGATATAATTTATTTTATTTATACGTTAATGAGTTTAGACATTTTGATATTTTTTATTCTTTCACTTTAACACCTTTCTTCAGCATTACAGTCAGTTCTCTATTACAGCATTCACCTCTTAGGAAATTATTTGTGATAACATCAGGGTTCTCTGGAATGCCTCTAAAAATAAATTTTATAACAATTATCAAAACTTTTACTTACAAATCAGCCACCTGAAAAATAAAATAATTTTTAAAATAAAGGAAACAGTTTTCAGCAATACTATAATTGCATTAATTCAGCTTGATCGATAAAACTGATTAGAGTAAATTTCACTATCAATTAAAGTTTTCAGAATAAAGTCAGCAGAAAAAAAACTCGATTTTTTTTTATTGATTTCTGATTTTTAGCAATTTTATAATACCAACTTTAGAAATGTTTATTTTTTTAATTACATATATGCTCAACCTAAGGGACTAACTTCTGGAAAATATATGATATTTAATCTTTTACCTTTTGGAATTGATTAAATAACTGAAATTAAAAAATGTTTATAATTAGTAATGAATCTTCAAATGATCAAAACAAGAGTTTGATTAAAAGGTAAAATTTAACATAATTTGAACATAATTTAAAATTAAAATTAATTTAAAAGAACATAATTAAAAGAACATAATTTAAAATAATCAAATAGGGAGTCGAATTTACATATTATTGCTCAATAAAAACACACATGTTATATACAAAAGAATGTATAAAATTTTTTTGATTCTACATTTTTATCCTTTTTACAACAGTAAATTTTAATGAAATTTAATAAGTGCATAAAAGTGTGACTGTGAGTGATTCGATGTCAGTGTTTGCAGAGCTAGAAAAGTAAGTATCTGCCTATTTGTTTTACATATTTTTATTGTATATTATAATTTATTAGTCATATATTTGTCTTACTATGTGAGTGTAGTAGGTAGTTATGTAGTAAACATTAAATACTAGAGATTATTCAAAACTTCTATAAAAGAACAAATGCCAGGGAAGATTAAACTTTAGGTGCCTAGGTACTTTTTTGTTTAAAAATACTTATTTACGTAACGACAACGGTGATTCATTAAAAGAGCGATATTTCCGTGGGCATTTTTTTGGTTTTTTTTATTGCAATAACTTTATTCTGTTGTGTTATAATTGCTATATTGTGGTAAAATTGCTTCAAAAACAAGCATTTGTTACAAGCCACAACTGATACGAAAAATGGCTGAATCTAAGAAGAAATCTCCACAGTACAATGTTGATTATTTGAAATTTGGTTTTCTTCCATCAAAGGCAGACTAACGATTGCCCATGTGTCTTTTATGCAACAAAGTTCTGAGCAATGACTCTATGAAACCATCGAAGCTCGAAGACCATCTAAGAAGGCGTCATCCTGAAAAAATAGGTAAAGATCTGAAATACTTTCAAACATTGAAGGCAAAATATGAAAAAAGACCTATTGTAAATAGTATGTTTGCTTCAACGTCTCAAAGTAACGATGGTGGCTTGCGGGAATCTTACAATATTTCGTTGCTTATAGCGAAATCTGGAAAACCGCACATCAACGGAGAAGAGTTAATTTTACCCGTTGTTGAAGAGGTTTTATTAACGGTTCTGTACAAACTCCATTTAAAGTACTCAAAAGAATTCCTTTAAGTAACAACACTGTACAAAGACGTATTGATTGAATGAGCTCTGATATAGAAAGCTTCTTATGTAATTAACTGCAACCCACTCATTTTTCTAATCAATTGAACGAGTCTACTTTGCCTAGTAATAAGCATTATTATTGGCCTATGTTCGATTTGTTATGGACGATGAAATCCATGAAGAGCTGCTTTTCGCAAAAACTTTGAAGTCGGACACTAAAGGTGAATCGATGTTTAATGTTCTAAGTGATTTTTACAGGAAAAAAAATCTATTCCATTTACGAACATTATTTCAGTGGCGGCAGATGGAGCTCCTGCCATGTTCGGATGATATCATGGGTTTTTAAGCCATTTTAAAAGAATAATACCAGGAATGATTGCAATTCACTGCGTCATCCACCGACAACACCTTGCTGAGAAGTTTGAGTGATAGATTGCACCAATCGCTTCAATTTTTCATTAAAGCAGTTAATAAAATAAGAATCAATGCTTTAAATACCCGTTTATTTGAACTATTGGGCGATGAAAATGATAAAGGTTTCCAACGACTGCTCTTACATACTGAAGTACGCGGGTTGTCGAAAGTTGCATGCTTATTGAGACTTTACTCACTTTTGGAATCATAGATAGAGTTTCTGAAAACTAAAGCACCAGATTTAAAAGAAAATCTGATCAAATATCAAGCGGACATTATGTATTTAACAGTGTTCTTTAAAAAATTTAATGACGTTAACTTGAAGTTACAAGGGTACAGCCTCAATTTAATAAAACAAAGGGTGTATTTTCGGCTTTTCTTGGCAAATTGAATTTAATGAAGCAAAATATAAGTCGGCACGAATTCTCGCAGTTTCCGCACTTGTCACAGATAGAATGTCTTGATTAGGATATTCAGATTTACGCTCATCATTTAAATATGTGGTATTACAAGAGGAGTTAATTGAACTCAGCACCAACGAGGAACTGAAGGTTGAATTTAAAAGAGGCTATTAAACATTTTGGCTGCAGGCAGAAATCCCTGAAAAATATCCTGGGCTGTGGGAAATTGTGAGAAAATTTTTGATAGCGTTTCCCACGTCATATCTTGTCAAAAGAAGTTTTAGTGCCGTTACCAATCTATTACCAAAATAAATAAATAAATAAATAAAAAGGAGCAGATTGAACATCACAGAACGGGGAGATTTGAGATTACTTCTTACAAAACTGAAGCCAAGTATTGATAATTTGCTGTCTATTCATCAAGTACATCCGCCTCATTAAAGGTATGATTATTTTTATTGTTGATTTACATTTCAGAGTTCATTGTTGATTTTTTGTCAATTATTGATTGTTTGTTATAATAAATGTTTATAATTTTTTGAATAACCACAAGTATTATTTTAATAAATAGGGCACAAAAGAAAATGTGCTACTTTTTTTCTTCTTAACATCCTCAATTTAGGGTGATATTTTTTAGGAGTTTTGGAAATACAGAAGAAATGTAGCAGCAGGGGGTCTACCGAAAATAATAAAACTTTGAAAGTGGTCCACGAGAACAAAAAATTCGAGAACCCATGCTCTAGAGAAAAAATCAATGTTGTTTCGCTTGCTTTATTTGGATCGACTCGCACAATCAGCCTACTTGATTCATATCGAATCCTTCTTGCTTTATCCGTAATCTATAAATGAAGACATAACTCAAATCAAAAGCTAAAGATGCGAAGACCCAAGTAAACTTTTTAAAAGTAACTCAAGTGATAAGACTCAAATTCTTTCATGAATTTCTCGAATAGCACTGTCCTGCAAGGAATCGTGATTGAATACGCCACACGACTGTTTATTCAAGAAGATGATTAAAATATTTTACGTGTGGTCGAGCCAAATGAATCGATGACTGATGTATTCGGAATCGCTGATCTTGTTGACTAAAGAACATGTTTCAGGCAATATATTGAACGCTCGGCGTTTTTTATTATAAAGACATTTTGATTTTCGATTGAAGGATTTTGCTAACAAGAAAAGCTTCTCTTGACTTTTGAAAACGTCTGTCGAATCGTATTTCTGATCTCACGTAAAAGTTGGCCAATAAATCACAGTTGATTGTGTTTGGACACAGGATGAGCAATGCCGTCTTTACGTTTAATCAAAAATTCAAATGTTTTGCGAAATATATTTCGGTTGTAAACAATGTGTTATTTCGCGAACTTGAAAAACTGTGTTTCAACAATTTTTAATTTAATTTGACTAAATTTATATAAGCTGTTTAATTCTTATTACTGAGCTTAGGACACACAACAACAATTTTGGATTGTGACTCAAAAAGTTTGGTTGACTTGAAATTCAGAAGCTACTGAGTTGCATTTTACCAGAAATCATTAACTGGTCCTCGAACTCCGAATATGGTAATCTGATTACCTTTTTTACTCTTATTTGGCCATTCTTATGTTGATGCAAACCGTTCGACCACCGTTGGTTAATTTGGGATACATGAAATCTCAAATTTCGTTCATGACGTAATGTGTTCTCTTCCTTTAATTCTAAATTACTTGAACTTATTTTACTTGAAATTAATGACTGATTCACGAACGTCCAAACAATGGTTCTACAAAGCCATTTCAAATATTTGAAATGGCTTTATAGAACCATCATTGGTTTTCAGAACCACGTATGTTGAAACAAGCTGTTCAATCATAATCAAACAGCTTTGGACACATGGCACTCAATTTGGGTGATGATGTAATGAGCTGAACTCTCTCGATTCGAAATCATTAGGGTGTATTCCACTCGTAAATACCATAATAATTTCAGTGAAAAACAATGAATAATTCGTGAACGCCAAAACTATGCTTCCACAAGCCATATCGAATTAATTCAAGTTGTTCTATGAGCACAAGACGATTTACGGGCTTGCATGAAACAATCATTATCAAAAAATATCAGTGTTTGAAAAAAAGGAATTATAGATTCTTTAAGATTGGAAAGAATTGAGAGAAAGAAATTAAAGACAAAGATTAGAAGAGAATATTCACAGTCCATTGTATCAAAAAAGCGTCCACCGAAAATATTTCCAAATCTTCAGATTTCAGTTTTTTCCCCAAAGTTCTTGATCTTTTCAAATTCGATGGTTGATGATCCTCTTGAGAATCAAGATCTAGCTCAATGTGTGCCCATTTTTATAACAAAATTTAAAAAAAATAAAATTGGAAATATGAATTAAAAAATCTTTTTTTATATTTTTTTCCAATCCATTCTTTGATGGATCCGATTAAACGGACTGATCGCTGGTCGAAATGTAACTGAATGGCAACCGGATCCGCTATTCCTTCTGAATGTTGGTAGCACTTTAGTTCACCTGGGTGGTCAGTTGCTAAATAGTAGCACTTCTAATCACCTGAATTCATTTCCACAGCCATTGATATGATCTCTGTCATTTATGTTCTGACTTGCACATTAACACCGTCGTTGATGGAAAGTTCCATTTTGCCATGTATGGTATACTTTTACCACGGTGGCACACAAACAGTTCACAAACTAAGCCTATTCAAAAATGCTTCCACCCTTTGCCCGAATGCCCTTTTGGGCGTCGGATAAATCACTCCATTTCTCCATTACATCAACGATTGCAATGTCTTCCGAAGCCCGCCCGCTCCCTTTATATACACTTTTACATCGTTGATCACTTGCTTTTGTGACTGGTTATTTAACGTCGGCTTCGAAAGTATGTGGTGGTCCCATTAATGTGACTGGATTGTATCTATCTAATAATAACATAACTATTTACGAACGATTTGCTAATAATATTCAATTGAATAATGGTACTCCTGCTTTAGTTCTCTGCATTGCAATAAATTTTACTTGGAATAACTTGGAAACTTTAGAATAAATTTTCTAATTCCATAAATAAATATTTTAAATAATTATCAGAAAAGGAGAGCTTTTTAAGTAAAAAAAGATAATGTTAAATCTAAAAAATTCCGCATAAAAATGCTTTAATTAAGAACTCACTTTTAAGTCCCACAGTTTTTTGCATCTGGATAGCAGATATATCCATCGGCAGCTAAGCCAGCACATATCTTTTCATATTTAAAACTAAGAAAGTAAACGAACATTGGAGATGGTATAATTGGATAAGGTTCTTGACTCATAATATAAATACTACTATTTATCAATTTTTTAGTTTCAAATTCCAAAAGAAAGCCCTAATGTTTGTCATTGCTATTATTACTCCTTCAATTTTTTCATTGAGTTATATAAATCTCTTTTATAAATACCTGAAAATTTCCATCTATAAGCCATTGTAATTAATTAATCTATGTTTTTGTAGATTTTGTTTTATTGCGTTCGCGTTTTTTTCTCTTTTTTCTATCAATTTGAATAGCACTTCTATTTCACATTTCTTTTGATGTAAAGTAAAGAATTAATCAACCAACCATTGAGCAGCTGAAGAGTAATCAATCAATCATTGGCTGGCTATGTTAGTAAATAAATCGCACTTGCTGTATTATTTACATTAGTCTGTAAATGTGATTCTATTTGTTATTAATTCACCTCAAAATGAATGCGATTAGTAGACCAGTTTCGGAAATTATAAAGAATAAGGATATTGAAGAACCGAAGAAAAGAAGCAGGGAAGATTGGAGGAAAGCTAAAGAGCTTGAAGAAGCAAGAAAAGCTGGTAATGCACCTGCTGCTGTTGATGAAGAAGGAAAGTGAGTGAATATAATTAGTTTAAAATTACGATGCGTACTTTTGAAGCAGTTTTGTCCAACTTAATAAAAACAAAATATGTATTCATACCACTGAAAAAAAAAGTGTTGAGATTTACGTAACTCATTTGAATGTTTTGTTCCATTTTAGGGATATTAATCCTCATCTTCCTCAGTATATTTCTTCAGCTCCATGGTATTTTGGGGCAAAAACTGCTACTTTAAAGCATCAAAGACCACAACCTGATCGTCAAAAGGAATTCAGCCACATAAGTGATGAATATGTCAGAGGTTTAAAAGTATGTTTCTATTTTTAATTAGATTTTAAATAATTATTTTAATGTTTAATTTAATATTTCACATCGTTAATATAGGAGTGAATGAAAAAGTTATAGCATTTGAATATTTGTCCCGGTTAGAAATCCCTCATAAACTACTTATCCTTTAGATCTACTGATACTGGATCTAATGATACGTGTAAAATGAGTATAGTGTCGCAATGAAACTGTCAAACATAATCTGAAATTGAAAATAAAAATGAAATTTAAGTGAACTTTCATAAGCACATTTCAATTTTATTAAATTTACGATAATGAGGTTAGGTATGGAATCAAGTACCATTTGGTTTGGCGAAACATTTTGGCAGTAAACTATAATTTCTGATAACTCAATCTTTATGTAGCGGCCATCTAATTAGTCACATCTGGGCTCCTATCTTCAAAAAATTGGATGTCAAAAAAATCGCAAAGAATCAAGAGATACCCGATTGTAAACTTTTACCAGATAATGATATAAATAAATAATTTTTATACTGATGCTAATTCATTGTGTTATATTTTATGATGGTAAAATTTTCAGAAATTCGCTATCAATTTTATTAAATTTAAGATAATTATTGGTACAGATGATTGATAATCAGAACTAAGTTCACAGAATCATGAAATTGGTTTTAAATAATAGTTACAATTAAAGACTGTTAGATAATAATATTAAGTTTATTAAAGCATAAAACATTCCAAAGGTTTCATGTTTAAAATAAATTAATTTAAAATGACATGTTCATACTGGGAATTTAATAAACATTGCAACTTCCTTTGTGGTACTACATGATTTTCATTGCTCACAATATCAAAATGATACTAACTTTATTGGCTAATTAGGATTATTCCTACTTACATTGTTGTTTTCATATCTGTGATATCTTTTAATATGACATCAAAAGAATTGTACTTTCTATTGGGTTTTTATGCATGAATTCCTCAAGATTTTGTCATACTTTGCTTGCATTATTTGTCATAGTTTGCATAATATTCTTTGTTATAATTTTTTCACGCTACAATTCCACATACTTAAGCTTATATATAGTTTCATTTCATATGCATTTATACATATTCAACAGCTAAGTAATTCATATTTATCCTGAGAAATGAAACATTTCTCTTAACTTTACTGTAAATTAAAAATTGTAGTGTATTTTTATAAAGTTTAAATTAAAAAAAAGCATTTAAATTTCACAATGTTCCTCAAATTCTGCTAATGAAAATTAAATGTGAAAGTGCTTATGCTTGCCTTTAACATTGCAATTTTCTTCATAAATTAGAAATTTATCATGGATGCCATAAAAATAAGT
Organism: Latrodectus hesperus; assembly: GCA_037975125.1. Taxonomy (NCBI): domain Eukaryota; kingdom Metazoa; phylum Arthropoda; class Arachnida; order Araneae; family Theridiidae; genus Latrodectus; species Latrodectus hesperus. Next base: position 58,135,244 of record CM075851.1, on the reverse strand, counting down.
AGTACCTCCTGTGTTATATACCTTATTAAAGTCCTAAATTTTACATTATCATTGTAATGTTATAAAAGATGAATTGGCATTCTCTATATGAAATTTTCAACCTCACAACTATTTATTTTAAAAAATTTAAACATCATTTTGAATGTATTGTAAAGTAAAATTTTGGCTAGTGTCTTACAATTATTAATTTTATGTTTTTTTAAATTATTAAATTAAAAGGTTTATGTATTAAAAGTTATCTACATTTAAATTAAATATAGTATTATTTTTTCTAACCCTTAAGGGAAAAAAATATTTGAATTCATTTTTTTATCTGTAAATAATATTACTTGGTATTATTCACAGATAAGAAAAAATAAATGCAAATAAATTTAAGGCTTTTTCATATGAAGAAAATAAAACATACAAATATTATAATTAATAATTTAAACATTAGTTTTAATATCAAAAAATAATGAATTATATTAATAATTGATAAAATATAAGTAATTTATTAAATTTATTTATTTAAAATTTAACTGTATTTAAATTAATATTTTATTTACCCTTTTAATAAAATTATATTTATTTGCCTTTATTCTATTAATAAATTGCTAATTATTTTTTTAATTTCACTATATTGATTTAAAATAAAGCTTTATTTTCAATTAAAAGTCTCAAGTTGTAAAGGAATATTCTAGAATTTGGATAAAATGTGATAAGTATATCATATAAATCATTGTTTATTAAGATAAAAATATCTAGTTTAAAATGTGTCTGAGTTATAAAAATATTCCTTAAAAAATTAATTAATATGGGTGATTAATTAAAATTTTTGAAAAAATGTTTTTGATGAAAGAAAGTTTGCTATTTATAATGGCCAATTTTTTCATAAAATAGTTTTTGCTAAAGCTATCCTTTTATAAGATTTAGCAACTTTTGAAAAAATTGTCTAAATGTGCATGAATTTTCTGTTAAATGAATTTATTTTTAGGGATCAATTTGTGTTCGATATCGACCTGGTGCCTGTGAAAATTGTGGTGCATTGACTCATAAAAAGAAAGATTGCTTAGAGGTAAAGTACATTTTTTATTTTCCCATTATAAATGTGTAAAATTATTAAATTTTATTTTCATTAGAAAATTTAATGAGCAGAAAAAAATATTGATTTTTTTTCTGTATGTATAATTTTAAATAAAAGGAATATCTGAAAATTACTTGCATACCTTCATGCCTTCATTATATGATATATCAAAATATCAATTAAAAATTTTTTATGATAATATCAGTAAATCAACTATTAAATTAAGAATGCTTTGTTATCATTTAAGTCTTTAATATAGCAACATTAAATTACTACCTCAGATTGGCCTATACTTTGAAATATGATTGAAAAGTATGGAGTCTTCTATTAAAATTTATAATTCTGGTACCAGTAATTGGGGAAATATATCTTTACCAGTAATTGGGGGTACCAGTAATTGGGGAAATATATCTTTTTTCCATGTAAATGTTTTTTTTTCCATATAGTAAAAACTATCTTATTCCAAGATTGGTTTTATAAAACTCTTATTGAAATGTATCAGTTAATAATTTTAATTACCAGAAGAAGAATTTTAAAAAGATGCTCTGTTCTGTTATTTTCCTTAGAAAAATAGCCAGTTGTTATCATTTCATCTTTATTTACACGTTTTCAAATCTGTCGCAAAACAATCATTTTCAACGATTTATTAAATTATCTGTTGATGACCTTCTTTTACATTCAGTTCAGCTTTTGACTTGTGCCAAATATCAAACTGCATATCAAATCCATCAATCACCATCATATACTCTGCACCAATCAGCTTTGAATAGTTTATTACTGGATTTCTTATCCATTGATTTTTTGAAACAGACATTGCATATAAGATAATTTGCAACTTTCTTTTTGTCCTTAAATATAAAATATTAAATTTTTTTTCAAGTATAATTGAATGCAATTCGGAAATATTGAAATTAAATAATTGAACTAAGAATTAAATACAAAACAATAAATTTAAACAAAATAGCTTATTTTTCCCAAAGAATAATAATTAAAAAATAGTAATATTTAGGAAAATTAAAATAGTAATATTTGGGAAAGTTAAATTGTAATATTTTTTTGAAAAATAATGTTATGAAAAAAGAATAAATGGAAACAAATTATTAAAACATTTTTCTTCTTTAATATCTTAAACAACTTTACAAATGGTAAAGTTTTATGAAATTTACAGAAATTAATACTTATTAAATATTATATATATAACAAATATGAATTTAGATGTAAATATTTGTAGACAGCATCTATATATTTTAAAATTAACAGTTTATGTTTTTTATGAATACAAGAAGGTATACATCCAACCAGCCTCCACACAGTATTGACTTCATTAATAATATTTATATTTACTTCATTAATAATTTTGAGATGGCATGCCTTTAACATGATCATATGAGGCACTGCTAGAGTTAAAAAAAATCTTATAGGACGAAGGTTTAGCTCTGAAGGTCAAGATCCGAAAACTAAGTTCACTTTAAATACAATGGATATAGACTATATCTACTGATCATTAAATAAATCTTCTAATTAAAATGAAAATGTGGATCGCATATCTAAGCTAATTCTAATGATATGTGAATTTGAATTTCTGAACATTGGTAAACATTCTTAGGAAATGTTTAAATGCACCTTCTAATTATAAAAGGGTTAAACTATTTATTATATTTAAAAAGAATGTCTGCTGAGACAAAAGGTAGTGAAAAATAGATTGCCTTTTTTTTTTTAATGTCATCCATTTTCTCACAAAAACTCCAAAGAAGTTAATTTTAAATTGGGTTAATAAATTAAGTATTCTAAAATGAATAAATAAGTTAGGTTAAAGTGTGAATTATTCAAATATAAATCTAATTGCTTTGTTAATGTATGTATTAATGAGAGTTAGTCTTATCATCCATTTTTATGAATTAAATTTTGGTGCAATTATTTCCCAAAATATAAATCTGGCCTTGATTACTTATATATAGATTTTTAATACAGCTTTTCTAAATGTTTGATTTTGGTTTTTCTTCATTAATAAAACTTAAAATGAATTATCCTTTGTAGGAAACTAGTGAATTCAAAATTTACATTTCTTATTTATATAAAGAGAAAATAATAGGTTTAAGTAAAATATAGCAATAAATAAGGGGAAAAAAACTGATTTAAGATTAAAGAATTTATAAAAAAATAATAATAAATAAAAGAAAAAAATGAATATACCTTTTTTTGTTATAAAAAATTATTAAAAGAAAGTTTTTCTGTTAAAATTTCTAAGAAAATCAGTGTTAGTGAATAATTTGTTTCAAGTAAGAAATTAAAGATGTACCCATCTTTTTTTGAATTTTTATTATTAAAAAATTATTTTTACATATGTTCATTATACTAATTACCTAAATTGAATCCAATTTATAAAAGATAGTAATCAAAATGTGAACATTGTCTTCTAAAGAATTTTTATGACATTAGGATTTGTTATTTCAGTTTTTCAGGTGAAATTTGTAATGCTATAATTCGAGTAATAAATGATATTTTTTAATATTTTCTTGTTATATTTTGTTAATAAAAAAAAACTTTATTTAAACCTCAAATAAGTTTCTTTTTTCAATTTTTCATGAATTTAAGTGTTTTGTTGGGTTAAACATTAAATTTGCTATAAATATGATTAAAATATTTTGAATAAAGAACAAATATATTGTTATATTAAATATTGAAAGAAATCTTATCATTTGTCAGAAGATTGTTGATGCAATGGCTGTAAATTTATATCCTTGTGAAATTCTTTGCATCAGATTAATTATATTTTTAAATAATAAATATCATTGTAGATAATAATAAATAATACAAAAAAATACAAATATAAAAATAAATAACAAAAATTAAAAAAAAATAGAATAATTAAAATTAATGATACTTTATGAGAAATGTTGATAGTTTTTAATTGAAAAATAGAAATCTTTCTAGAAATTAAACTTGCATTATTTTATATTATTATTATTATTATTTACAGAAAAATATTTTATTTATAATTCAAATAATTGATTTGTGAAAATGAATACTGGGGAAACATCTCAAATATTTTTCTATTTCATTTATGTTTATCTTACAATTTTTATCAATGATTATTTAAATATACTTTTAGAGACCAAGAAAAGTTGGAGCAAAGTATTCTCAAGAAGCCTTTGCACCTGATGAAGTGATACTTCCAAAACTTATGCTTGATTATGATGGTAAAAGGGATCGCTGGAGTGGTTATGATCCAGCAAACTATCAAACAATTGTCGAAGAATTCGCCAAAGTTGAAGAGGTATGTGTTTATAAATGTATTATTTTTGTGTTAAGTCTTTAGTTTAATTTAAATATAATATTTATGATTTTGTTTTCATAGGCTAAACGACATCTAAAAGAAGAAAAACTGAAACAAGATTATATGACTGATGAAACCAACCAAGCTAAAGAACAAGTAATATATGTTTAATGATATTTCCTGATTTGTGAATGTTTGCACTTTTTAAGAAAATAATGTGATAAAATTAATGAGGATGAAATTGCTTAATTTAATAATTTTTTGATTCATTTTTCAGTTAGTCTAAAATTATAATATCAAATTATTAATATTTACTTACTTACAATTTGAAATAACATTCGAAAATTGACTCTGTAAGTAAATAGTAACAAAATTGTAATCCAAATACTCAGTTTTGAAAATAATTGTTGTCCTTGTCAGTTAAAATATTTTATTGAAAGTTCCAAATGGACACCTAACTTATACAATATTAATTAGACATTTAGTTATTATACTATGTTAAAAATATGTATATAATTTTTGTTTAAACTAAAAGAATAAATTTTAATTATTCATTTTACATATTAATTTGTCTCAATTAATGTGCCAAACGATTTATTAAAAGTTTTATTATCTATTTATTAAATATTAAATTCTTGTTGCTGGTTAGGTTATGTTAGAATTGGGATTCTGTTAAAAATAATTCTTGAAATAAAAAAAAAAAGATAACTTATCTATATATTAAATCAGATTCTCTTAACTGTATTTTACTTAAGTTATCTTAAGTGTAAATCCTTATTCCACTAAATATAATCTTGTTCCATTCAATTTTAAACAATAATTTCAAGTGTGATATATATATATATATATATATATATATATATATATATATATATATATATATATATATATATATATATATATATATATATATATATATGTCATATTACAAACAACTGTTCTTAAAAATAGTTTGTATTATTGGAAGAGGGGCATAAGATATATTCAGATTTTTTTAAATTTGAATATAATATTTATTGTGAGTCTAATTTTTCATGCTGAAGTTTTTGCAATGAGAAAAAAAAATTTTTTATTCCTCAATATGTTAAAATATTGTCATTAATAAATTAATCTATTAAATTAATTCCATTAAATTAATATTATGCTTAGTTATAAAAAGATTCAGCAAAGTAAATCTTAATATGTGAGAAGTTATTCAACAAATTTAGTAAATGTTACTTTTGTATAAATGTGTTTCATAAACAGAATGTTTGTTATTATAAATATCCTTTATTTTGTTTGTAATATAATTCACGAAAAAGTATATCTAACATTTATATACTTCTTTATAGACCGGTGAACCAGATGTTGATGATGATGATGATGAAGAAAAGTATGCTGATAATGCAGATATGCCTGGAACAAAAGTTGATAGTAAACAGAGAATTACAGTTCGAAACCTGCGAATTCGAGAAGACACAGCTAAAGTAATATTTAGATTAAGTTTACAAAATTTAATTCATATTTAATTTTCCTTTAAACATTTCATTAAAAGATATTTCTTCTTTCAGTATTTGAGAAATCTTGATCCTGACTCTGCATATTATGATCCAAAAACGAGAGCAATGAGAGATAATCCCTATAAAAATAGTAGACTTGATCCAGCAGAGTAAGTTATTTGAAATGTATGTGTATGTATATAAGCGTGTAAACAAAAAGTGAATTATTTTCCAAAAGTAGACTTTGTTTAACCTGCATTGCAAAAAATTGAGAAAAAAAGTTGTTTATTAATGAAGTAGAAATATAATACTAACAATCTGGTAGTAATTAATCTAAATAAAAGTTAATTTCTTTTCCTTTTTTTTATGGCCAGTATGTTTTATTTGTATTGATGAAAATGTATGAATGTGTCCATTTTTGCATGTATTGCATAGTTTCTAAAATATAATGCAAAATAATGTGTTTTTTAAAATTAATTAACAAAGTAGTTTTTCGATGATTGCAAAGGTTCATGGATTTATTTATGGGAATAACTGCTTATACTGTCTTTGCTCATAATCAAAGTTGATCCATTGTATCAGAAGAGGCTATATACCAGGCAAATTATTCTCTAACCAGTGATCAAATGTATTCAACATATCTAGATCTAATTTTGATTTAAAATTATCATTAGATCTTGAAAACCATTAGGTCAAGGAATCAAGTATAAAAGGTTATTTTGATTAACCTTTTATACTGTTTAATCTTGTATCATATTGTTCTGTCAAAATGATGCCGGGCAAGAAAATAAGGAAGAATACTGTAAAGAAAATTAATAAGAAAAAGACATAAGGAAAGAGAATGGGTGGTAAAATTCAGCAGTTATATAAATAACTAGTCAGTAAATCAATGACCTATAAGAAAAGATGAATGTACCCATTATATATATTTTTTATAGTAGTGTATGGTAATTCACATGGGGCAATAATTTTACAGCTTCTCTATATGATGTCCCTTACTTCTTATCTGGTAGATAAACTTGAATTGCCTGAAAATAAAATGCTATACCAATTTGGATGTTCCCTTTCACTTTTCATTAGACTCTTTCATATGCAAAAATTTGTGATTTAAAATTAAAAAAATCTTTTTTATGTAATGAACACTTGGGGTTTTTCTACTGTGATGATTATCCTGAAGTATTCATGCCATTGAGTTCTTATATATGATTATTGCATGGTTACATCCAATATGATATAATTACATATTTCTGACCAAAATAATGTAGAAGTTCTGTAAGCAACATTTCTTGAGTCAAACTTAGAAACACTTTTGCATGCCAGTTATTTAATTTTATGAGGTATGTTAAAGTTGCATGTACAAAATGTTCTTTAAAAAATAAAATAAAAAAAAGCATTTCAGATTTTTCTAAACTACAATTTTTTATCACTTTATGTATTGTGTATAAATGACACTGAGTCATACATGCTGTGTATCTGTTGTATTTATTTGGATTACTACATCAAATTATATGTGTGGTATAAATTTTATGTGTTTTGGAATCTCCTTGGTGTTATATTTATCTTTGATAACCAGCTGTGCATGTATATAAAATTAAAGTTTTAATTAAAAACTATAATATTTAAAATTTTTGATATTTTTTAAATATACAGTACATTTAGGTGTAAAAAATTAAAAATTAAATTGCAATTTGCTGAATGTAAAGAATTAAGAAGTAATAAATTTTTTATTTGAAAAAAAGCTGTAATTTCTGACTATTCATTATTGCATTAAGTTTGCTTTTAAGCACTTGTCAAAAATTCAACCCTAATAGCATTGTGCAAATTAGGTACTTTCCCATTACATTATAATGAAAATAATTAAAATGTGCCACAAAAATTATTGAAACTACATGAAAACTTCTATCTCAAAAATCTTTATCTGTTATTTATTTGTGTCACTAAATTATTATTATTTCGTATAATTTTATTTGTCAATTTTTTATGAAAATTAGTTTTTTACTAAAAATAATTTTTCTGGCTTGGTTAATAATTATTGTGTTTTAATAAAATAATTAATTATTCATGATGCCTGCATTAATATTAATTTTAAAATCTAAATAATTTTAATTGTGCTGGGACAACTAATACCAACATATGACATAATTTTAAGAATAGTTGATGCTTTTTTATGAATGGAGCTATTTTAAATGCATCAAACATTTTAAAATATTTTCTTTAATTTGAAGATTTATTTTAAAATTTAACCAAAATGAAAGGGAATAAATTATAAATATTCTCATCTTTTATTAGATTTTTAGTCATTGTTTATTTTTTCATTAAGTGGATCCTTAAAATGAAAATATTAAGTTTTAAATAATATTATTATTATATTTGTATATAAAAATATTAAGTTATATAATAAATATTTTAAGCTCCCTTTTAAAAAGTTACTTTTTTAAGAGTACACTATTCAATTTAATTTTAAATGTTTTTAATTTAAGTATTTGTTTCTTATAGAAATTATATTACTATCTTCTTTAAGAACTACTTATTTATTTTCATTAAATAGCTTAAAGCATAATGCGTTTTTCGCATGCAATAAAATTTTTACATAATTTCTAATAAATATTTCATTTTATATAATTAGCATTATTAAAGTTTGATTTATCATGAATATTTATTTCAGATTAAATTATGCTGGAGATAATTTTATCCGATACACTGGTGACACTTCAAAACATAGTCAGACTCAATGTAAGTATTGATATTATACTATTTTTGAATGCAACAATTCATAAGATAATTGAGAAGCCGTCTATAATTGAGTGAAAGGTTATGAACCTGGAACCAGGGGGTACGTGTACCTTCCTGGGGCTTGAGCAGCCACCAGGCGCGTCGGCAAGTGGTGGATAGCCGAATGACCTGTAGGAATGACAGGATAGCCTTGAATATAGAATCAGAGGCCGCGAACCAGCTCCCGTAAACCCTGGTGTTATGCGATCCGTGCCTAGGGCTAATTGGCACCGCGGTATTGGTGTCTTAACGGAGCCTCTAGTTGCTTGGCGAACTTCTAGAGTAATTTGCCTTGCCCAGTAACTCAGGCAATGCTGGGTGGACTTATATTACCTGAGCTTTTTAATTGTTATCTTGTGGCTGAAAAGACACAAGAAGTAACAAACCTTTCTGCATTTGCAGGTGAAGCCTCTGAAGTGGACCTTGCTGAAAAAGACAAGGGAACTCAGAGGCAATCTTGTAAAGGGGAGCAATGAATCCTTCACTTGAGGTAGAAATGACCTCCAAACTATTTTCTTCTGGTGAAAGTCAGGAAGCTATTCCTAGCATGACTGACTTTCTGACCAGATGGGACTGTTTCAGCAAGACCTTATCTGCTGGAAATGTCATATGCAAGAGGAAACGGCAGAGCATGTCATTTACGAATGTGAGGCTCTTGCCCTCCCTAGATTAACTTCTTTAGGCTTCATCCATACTAGAGAGTTACACCTAGACTCCATTAAAGGGTTATCGGACTTTATTAGTAAAGTGGGTGACCCGAGCAACTGGAACTAGGAAACATTGGGTTTGGAGTTAATGGTACAAAATGCTGATAAAAGCAGAGGTGCCCAATGACATACAAACCCAATTTTAAGAAGAAGAAGAAGAAGGCTTATGAAAACATTTCATTAATATTTGAAAATGTTTGTTGTTAGCATGGATAAGATGAGAAAATATTCATAAATTTACTATTGTAACAAATAGGTTTTATTTAAAAAGATCTGATCCTATCATTTTAATTAAGTTAAATTTAATATTATATATGTAGATTAGAAACTTTAAAGTAGATTGCTAGTGCATTTGCCTATGATTTGTTAAATTATTAATGATTGCAAAGCTGTAATTCACTATATTTGTACAATTATGCACTAAAATCACTACAATTGTGAATGTAGGTATGAAAATAGGCTTGTGTTCATATTTGTTTTTAAATATTGTTATATGAATATATTTCCATATAACAGTATTTAGAATGATTTACATTTTGTCACACTCATTTGTTGAACTTTAATAATTTATATGAGCTTGTTGGATAAAATGTGAAATGAGTCATCTAAAATCCTTTATCAATATGTTAAATTTTCAATATTCTATATATAAGGAGTGATTTTGTTGAAACAGCTACTCTTTGGATAAAATTTCTAAAGGACAGACTGAGTCATTTGTGTTATATTGTTTTATTTATTAATAAAGTTACTATTGTAAGATATCCTTTTCTAACTATGATAACCAAAAAGAGAAATTATATTCATAATAAATGCCAATTTTTTTTATATATTTCTAGTTCTTTTCTACCATTGTCATTCACATACTCATTGTTAATAACAAAATAGAGATAGATATGTCATAGTGAATGCACATCACAAAAGACTGTTCTACAACCCTAATATAATTAATTATTTAATGTTACTGAAAATTAGAACCATAATTATTTTTAGTTAACTCTGAAAATATCAAACTGACCTTTATCACATATTTTTCCATAATAAAGATTTAATATTACATAAAAAATTACTGCAAATATTGTTATAGCTTTTATCCTCTCATTTCAAGTGATGCATGAGTACTCTAATTGTACCTTTCCATAGGAAACTGATTCAACTAAGACTGTTCTTAAAAATTATAGCTTTGTAACATTCTTGTTGCAGAATCATGTGTTACATTATTCTCTATGTCTTGTTTACAAACCTGTCACCTTAGAATTTTCAGAAAAATAGAAATCATGAACAACCAAAATTATGAATAAAATATTGATTTTATTTTTCCTTCATTTTAATCAATAGCAGATATGTCTTCATACTATTGCCAAATAGTCATGGTTATTTATCTTGCTATGCACATTGGATTTGAAAATAAATTTCATTCAAAATAAATAAATATATGAGCATTTCAAAGTTTGTGGTTTTTCTTTTTTAGTCTTATAATGAAAACATTTGTAGTGTATACTTTTTAGAAAGAAACTATTTATCTTTATTTTCAATTAAAGGTAAATAATTATAAATATCAATAAAAACAAACAGACTAAACCTATTTTAAAGCAAAATATTTATTTGCAGTGTTTGCATTTTTTGTGACTTATAAATAAATATTGGTAATATATTATAATTGTGTTTTGTATTATTCACTTTATTGTTGTTTAAAATAAAATAACCTTCAAAATAGTTATTTATAAAATTAAATAAATTTTTATATACATACATATTTACACACACACAGGCATTCAGTTATGTATTTCAGTTTGGAAAAAGTAATTTAAATCCTGTATGTGCTCAAAATTAGAAAATGGTAATATCTGTGCCTTTGTATCCATCTGGATTTTTGATTTAAAATAGATTTATGGCATATACTATATATTTTGTTAATCTTCAATTCTAAGCAAAGAAATTATCTACAAAGCATCACATTGAAAATCCAATAGTAATTGCTCATAAATTTACAAATATGTGATGCAGGAAAGTTATTTGGCATAATAAACTATGGTTGTAAGTATATTCAAATTGAATTGACTAGGTTTAGAAACTTAAAAGGATTGACATAAAATGTGCAATTTTGTTGCTATAATGTAACTTCATGAAGATTTAATAAAATTTAATCATATATATATATATATATATATATATATATATATATATATATATATATATATATATATATATATATATATATATATATATTTAAAATTCTGCCATACTGTTGTGTTTATGAAATATTTTGGAGTTACATTCTTCAAATTTTGCTAAAAGATATGAAAGTGTTTTCTGTTCTTTTTTTTCCAATCTTATTGTGTGTTACTGTTTAAAATTTTTGAAAATATTAATATTTCAGCATTTAGCTTTAAAATAATGAGATTTCATCTTATTTTTATTATTAATATTTCAGCAGAAGTAATGTTCCATGTTTGTTTATTTTTGTTACAGTATTTGCATGGCAAGCATATGAGAAAGGTGTGGAAGTAAATCTTTTAGCTGAGCCAACTAAAGCTGAGCTTCTGCATCAGGAATTCCAGGTTAAGAAAGAAGAAGTGAAAGACAGTATTAAAAGTGGTATTGTTGAAAAATATGGCGGTGAAGAATATCTTGAAGCACCACCTAAACAATTGATATTTGCACAAACAGTAAGAATTTCCTGAGTCATTGTATTTAAAATTATCTTTTAGTGAATTGCCTTTTTTCAACTCTTAAGTAATCCAAATCAGAAAGGGCTGATTAAAAGATTGTTTAAAAATTATTATTACAAAAATGTAATTATAATTTTAAAATTAATAATATTAGATAAGAGAATTAAGATCCATTTCAAAATAATTTACAAATTTTTTGAAAAAGCCTGAATTATTTTGGTTGCCATTGGTAAAAAATAATAATTATTTGAACATTTTTAATATAATTTTTTAATTAAATGAAACTATAAAAATGCTGTATAACAATAAGGAAAAAAATGCTATACATTAAACATTCTGCTTTAAATTTTTATTTGCAAAGAAAAACAAAACTTGATTCAATTTATGGTCAGTTAATCAGTATACATTTAATGAAAGATATTCACAATTTGTTAATTTTCTTCCCACTTTAACAGAAATATTACTCTAATGTTCTTCACTTTTGTGATTGTGTTTTCAAAATTAATGAATATAAAAGATTCTTAAACATAAAACTTAGCTTTAGTGCAGCATGTCCTTTTTGGAACTTACACTAGAAAATCCAACTAACCATTTCCTTTTTGATATTATGATATTTTTCAATAATTATTAATTTTTTTTCTTCTGAAAACCAAAATCTATGTTTTAATGGCTGTGAGAAATAAATGACTTAAAATAGGACAGAAATGCTTTTGAAATATAAATATTCCCTTTATTTTATTTAATTGCTATAAAATTTTAATTTTCTAATTATTCATCATCTCTGTTACTTAGAATTATACTTATATATTCTATTCTGTATCAATTTTATTTTACACTAAAATTAAATTTTTTATTTTCTGTTAAAACCTTATATTCTTTAACCTATTTGATTTTTTAGGAAGACTATGTTGAATATTCAAGACAGGGTCAAATTGTAAAAGGTATTGAAAAACCAATTGTACGATCTAAGTATGAAGAAGATGTTTATATAAATAACCATACTGTAAGTATTATATTGTTTGAAGCATAGGGAAAAAATAGTATAGTTTAGCATTAAATTTGATTAATTTTCTGCCATAGATCTATTGAGTTCAATAAGAAATTGTGAATCAAGTTTTGTATGATATGTACTGCTGAATAGCATATCAACCAATACATTGCTTTTCTGTTAAGAGATAAGAATCAGTTCAGAATTATCAAGCATATATAAAAATAGGAGAAAAGTGAAAGTAATATTAAAATTTTGAAGGTGAAAAGTGCCATCTCATAAATCATTTATTTACTATGCATTCATTAGGATACTGCACCGACCTGCACATCTTTAAATGGGGTTCTGTGATGACTGTCTGGTATTGAGATGAAGTTCTAGAACCCATTGTGAGATTGTGTGCTGCTGCAGTTGGCCCTACTTTAGTTTTAATGGACGATAATGCATGTCCCCTTAGAGCTAACATCTTCGATGACTACCTGGAGAGAAGGGATTGTGCATATGGCGTGGCCAGCATATTCACCCGACCTTAGTCCCATTGAAAATCTTTGCGATTCTCTCGGTCTTGTTGTATCTTCACGTTTCCCACCTCTTGCGACTCTTATTGAGCTGGAAACTGTGCTACAAGAAGAATAACTATTGCTTAATTCTGCGGTGGTTGACCACCTAATTGAAAGCATGGTCACAAGGTGTAAATTTTCTATACAGACGAGGGAGGACCACATACCCTATTAATGTCCTTTTTTTCATTTTATGCTGTTTATTTTCATTTTATATATAATTCTGTTTATATCTCCAGTATGTCATTATCTTATAACTTACAAACATTTAATATTGTTTTTATATCTGTATATAATTATTGATTTTATTTTATGCATAAATATGTATGCTATTTTCCTGCCGAATTGTTTAGTCAATCAAAGCACTATTTGTTGATTTCTTTTGCCTTTTACATCTTCATGCTTAATTTTTGGAAGTGAGTGTATTAACATCTTACTGGTGCAAGTGTTGGATAATGATGGAGTATGGTTTGATGAATAAACGTTATTCTTAATTTTCAATAACATATGCATTTTTTGGAAACATGTTTTAGAATTTATTACATTCAATACAGCGATTTAATTGTGTTCAAACTTCTCCTTTTTATGATTTAATTCTCTTTTTTATTTTAGCTTTTATAACAATAATGCAATTTTCAAGAAAATTTTTATTTAATTAGTAAAAAAAGCTAAAATAATTTTTTGTCATACAAGTAATTGCATAATAATTTATATATAATTTGTTAAGTGAATTTCTTATCTAATTTTACAACCATTAATCATATATATTTTCACTGTGACGATATTTTAAATGTGGTTAAATTTAATTTATTATTCTGTGATCAATTTTTGTTAATAAGGGATATTTTCACCAACGTCTAGTATATAAATAGATTCAGAATTGCTACAAATATCCACTGTTAATTTTTTTTTTTCTAAATATGAAATGCCAAATTTAATTGTCATCTCTTCTATATCTCAGCAATAATTATTTTTTTTATTATTATTTACTGAAATGAATACGTAAATATTTACAAAGACTTTATAAGTTTTATTAAAAATATCTGAACATTGTATAAAAATTTTGATTTCAAAATGTTTATAAAATGAGTATTCAAATTTAAAAATAACATGAGATTTTTTCTTGTGTAAAACATTACAAGTGAAAATATATATATCTTTGAACTACAGTCATAAAAATAAAGGCGGATAAAAGAACTTGGTCTGTTTTCATTATTTATCTGTTTTCCCACACATGCTACAATATATGTGTGCAAAGTTATAAATATATACTAATATATTCAGACTTAAAATATTTTTATAAGCTGCATATAATTTATTGAATATTTTACTTATATTAACACAGATTTACATCTGATTATTATTTTCATATTTCTCATTTTCAACTTGTACTTCTAATTAAACTGTCATTGATAAAAGATTTATTAGATAATAATATTCCTTTTGTTTTTTAGTCTGTATGGGGATCATATTGGAATGATTTTCAGTGGGGATACAAGTGTTGTCATTCATTTATTAAAAACTCATATTGCACAGGACATGCTGGAATAGAAGCTATAAAAGAAGTAAGGAACAAAATTTTATTCCAAATGATTGCATATATTTATTTTCTATTATTTTATTATTTAGAGCTTCCACTAGCTTTAAGTGAAGCATATTTTATGAAACAAAAATGTTCAAAAGCATGCATACCCTTTCTCAGTTACCTTTACATAGACAGTAATATACTATATAAACAAAAAAATTTTCAAAGTATTCAAAATGTACATAAATACTGTATTAAATAATTATATACTTATGTTCATATTAATACTGTACCGAGCTCCACGGGTTCGTGTTGATTGAGAGTTGAATAAAGCGACCACTTAATTAACACAAGACTTTTATTCGTAAAAAAAAACTTCACTAGATAAACGAAATTCCCGCTGTAACAATCACAATTATACAGCTACAATTTGTCAGGTATAATAAGAAACAGCTTCCAATCACAGGTCTCAAATACCTCAGACAGAGAACAACTAGCAGTCACAACTAATCGTCTTCACTAAACTGACTGTCTTCACAATACAATCTACTCTTCCATGTCGGGCTGCGGTATTTATACCTGACTTGGCGGAGAAATCTACCAATTTCGCCAAGGTTCTGGAAGCTTCTAGGCTATCTCGAAAAATATTGGTCCTAGAGCTTAGGTGATGGATGTTTCCAGAAGTATCGATTTCTCGCCAAGTCGCCAAAAATCTCGCCAACCGTCGCCAAGAATCTCGCCAACTGTCGCCAAGTCGCCAAATCATTAGGAAATCCGCTTTTAAACTACAACACGTCTAAATACCGCAATTTTTGCCCAAAATGTGAGAATTTCTGATCTGTCTGAGATATTTTACGACAAATATAATCATAATTTACAAATTTGTAACAATACACTGGAATTTTAAATACATTTATCAAAAAGTATAAAATTGCTGTTTACAAAGAATGATAGAGGTTTTACCTAGAGGTACTCTTTATATAAATTAACTGTTTGAAACTAAGAGTATTTTCATAAACATGTCAAATTATATATTTTTCCTCAAAAATGTTATTTATTTTGGGAAAAATGATAAAATAGAATGAAAAATTTTAAAATTATATTCCTTTTGATTAAAATAAATAATAAATTAATAAGAGAAATTTAAATGAAACATATTTTATGAAAATTGTATGCAATTTAATTATTGTAAAGAAAGAAATGATTTGTTGTTGCTTTTAGCTTACTATGCCGAGAATTGATTAAATTATGGTGAAGAAAGGAATTTTTAATTTATTTTTTATATGGTTGAAAAATAAACTACATACTGGTATCACTAATTACTGAATTTAAATTAAAAGTACAGAAATTTTTTTTAACTTGCAAGTTAATTTGCACATGTGCAAATAAATTTTTGTTATTTTCAGCTAGATATTAATTTAAATGATTTTTAAGCAAATATGTACTATTTATGCAATAAGAAATTCTGTTAAAGAAACTTTATTCTATTGTGACTCTTTTAAAATTAAAATTAGTGCAAAATAAAATTTCATAGTTTTTCAGAAATTTTACAAAACATTAAAACCTTTTGTTCTTAATAAATTAGTATTTCCTTAAAACATAAAGTCCATTTCTGTGATTAATATCTACATTTTTACTTTGTTTTAGTCTTCATCTTTGTCTTTGTTGAAACAAAAAGCTGCCAAACCAATGACAGACTCTAATGAAAAACAAAATGATTCAGAATCAGAAAATTCGTCATTGTCATCATCATCATCTGATGTAAGTAGAGTTAAGAAAATTTTATTATTTATTGTCTATATATTTCCCATTATTGTGCATGGTGTTCTAAAAGTGTGATTATCTTTTTCATAAATAAATTAAAATTTTTAAGGATAAAACAAAGAAAAAGAATAAGAAACATAAAAAGGATAAGAAGAAAAAGAAAAAACGTCATTCTTCAAGCTCCAGTTCTAGCTCTGAAGATTCTGATGAAGAAAAAGTGAAAAAGAAGAAATTGAAGAAAGTGAGTGACAAAAATGATTTTTATTAAACGTTATTTTTTCCCATGGTTATTTATAATATTTAGGTTAGCAGTGTTGGCAGGCAACAGAATTTTATAATTTTGTGTTATCGTATAATTTATTTATTTTATAATGACATCTTAACGATTATCATGATTTCCTTTGCTTAAATATAAATTGAGACAAAACTATCATGATGTACAGTTGTAATACTTCCTAATATAATAAGACTTTTAATATTAGATTAAAAATAGTGCAATCTAATCACAGAAAAGATAAAATCGTGTTATATATCTAATTTAAAAATTAGACAAAAAAAATTTTTAAATGTAAATGTAATAAAATTTTGAATAATAATAACATTTTTTCATGCAAAACTCTAGAATATTATTGCATATACACAGAAAAATATTATTTTTAAAATTATTTATCATTATCTAAGAAATTAAAACAAAAATATGATTTGCTTTAGAGTTTAACCGGCATATTAACAAAAAATATCAAGAATACTAATCATTTATTAAACAAATAAAAAATGCATTTAATGAAATTGTGTTCCTTAATATTTTTTACTTAAATATTGTGTATTAAAATGCAATGAATTTTAGCTTTATAACATAATAAATTTCCTGTTATTTTTAATTATAAGTTTGTACTATTCAAATTATTGTTTCTTGTTTTGAAGAAAAACATGCTTAATCATGATTGCCAGCATTGATGTCATTTTTCCATCCTGAGAATGAATTTTCATCTTTTTAAAATTGTAAAAGTAAATTCATAATCTAAGAATTTTATTTCACAGTAATAAATATAAAATTTCAACAACTATATTAAAAATTTCCTTTGTAATATTTAATCTTCATGGAAGCAATAATATAAAGTAATTCAATTCACACGTTGACTTGAAATTAACATTCTGATGTAGTTGACTCAGTGGAAATGGAATTTGACCATAATTCTCAAACTATTCTTGCTGAGCTAACACGATTATATTGGCACTAAATTGCTTTGAAATTTGCTGAGCTGCTACAAATATTGATTCTGCATTCTTTCAAAAATCGTGTGACATTAAAATTATAAGCATCATTCTTGTTAATTTTATTACTTAGACTTCAAATCATTTTAAGTGTGTAAAGAATGCGTAATGTCAATTTTTTCATAATTAATTGAAAACTATTTTTCATGAAAAGTGTCTTCGAAAAACTATTTTTCATGAAAGTCTTAGGAATAAGTATTAAAATGTGTGAAAGGGTGACCATTCACTGAATAATGTTCAAAATTAAATTAGGAATTTTTAATAATTAAGAAAATTAGAAACAAATTTCATTGAAATAATGCAATTCTTTAATTTTTAAAAAAGTGTATTAAATTATTGCTGGAAAAAAGTCCTCATATTTCTACAAACTTTTTATTTACATTTGTTTTCATAGTTAAGATGAAAAGATGCACATGGCATAAACATTTTAAGTTTTCTGTATTATGTGAATAGTTTAAAATTTAGTTTAACATATTTGTTACGCTAAAGCATTAAAAAAAAGTCGAAAGTAGTTAGTGTTTTCTGTTATGCAGTAATCCTGAAATCTGAACCTCACTAAACTTTCTAAAATAAAATACTCAGAATTTTCGTTATTGCATTAAAAGAAATTTAATTAAATTTTATCTTAAGAATTTGTATTTCAATGGAAAATATAAACTTATCAAATAAAACATTGTTTCCTTAAACTTGATTTATATTTATTAAAGCTAATTATCTAGGTAAATTAATACATAAATAAGTAGGCAAAATACTTGTATCTTTAAAACATAAATGAAATGTTCTATTCATATATATATACCTTAACTGGAATCAAAATTAAATTTCAGTTTTTGACATTTTTTTGCTACAAAAAATGCTAACTTTAAAGTATTGTGAATTTAAAATGAATGAATCATTGAAAAATTCCAATTTTTTTAAACAGAATAAAAAATTAGTGAGTGGAAAAAACAGAATAAACCTTATATTAAAGATAATGAAGATGTGTTCTTTAACGTTTTTAAATAAAGCTGTAAATTTAGATTTCGTAAAATGATTTCTTAATTTTTTTCAAAAATTATTTTTTTCATAGAATAATTTCTTTTGCTTTTCTAGATTACGTATGAAGAAAGGGAAATAATCTGCTCCCCTTCTTAATGAAACTTTTATTTTGTATTAATGTTAAAAATATAATTTATACAGTTATTGTGAAAAATTCAACTTGATTGTTTTTTTAGGCTTTGAAACAAGAGGAAGAACATCAGAAAAAAGCTGATGAACTATTGGCAATGGATGAAAGGAAGAGACCTTATAACAGCATGTGTGAAGTAAAAGCTCCAACTGAAGAAGAAATGGAAGCTTATTTCATAAAACGCAAGAGGCCAGAAGATCCAATGGCTGGCTTTATTTAAAACATTTTAAACTATAATGATGGTTTATTAATCTGAAAATGTGTATATATATAAACTTATATTATTAATAAATTTTATTATGTTTTTTTTTTTTTTTTTGTTATCAGCATATATTTAAAATTGTATTTGCTGAATACAAACAGCTAAATTTAAACACTAGTTATAATCTAAGTCATAACCATCAGATAATAAAAACTTATTTGGAAAAATATTAAAACTTAAACAGTTCATAATGAACGATGTCAACTTCTCACAAAATCAAAATTATATGCTTTACACTTTTAAACGAGGCATTAAAAAAACCCAAAATTCTGTATTAAAAACTTTTGTACTAAAAAATTGAAATATGTGAATTATAACATAGTTTTATAGCCAATCAGATCATCAAAAAATTTTTGAATGTGATTGAGTTTATATAAGAGTTGAAAATTTCTTAGTTTTTATTAAGTTCGTGATTCAAAATAAATTTTGGTTACAATGACTATTTCATGCAATAAATATGTTAATCAACACAAACCTCGAAGACTAGCTATTGATATCTGATCCTTTTAAGAAAATCCAACTAAATGAAGCATATATATACATATATAATTAAAATTTTTTTATTTATTCACAAGTTTTATGTTCTATTTTATTCGGTATGAAATGTGAGGATTTTAACATAATTATGTTTATTGAATATTACGATTAATGTTTATATATTCTCCTTTTCCTTCTTTAGAAAATCAAACACTATTTCTGAGAATTTTTAAAAGCTATATCAAATCAACATGTGCCTTGTAATAAGTACATAACTGAAACCAAGTCAAAAGAATAGTTATTAAAAAAATTCTAAGGTTTTAAAAAATGTTTCAAAATGCATAATGACAAGTTCATAAATTATTAGTCTTGCTGGTGTCAGGACGTCAGCTAAAGCAGTCTTTTTCAAAAATTTATGCTATCCACCCAAATAAAACTTTTCAAAAGTTAATGTAAATGTCTGACATCTGAAAGACCGATTCTAATTTTGTTTCCATCATACAAGAAATATCATGAACTTAAATCCCAAACCAAAATTAAATGGGATATTGCCTGCTACTAGTGGTTTTTTTATGACTATTTTTGATTAGACACACAAAATTTTTCTACCAAAAAGTTCTTAGTAAAGTTAAGATAAAAAAATTAAAGCAAGTAACTTTAGTGCAGGTAGTATTTACCCAAATCAATGATTTTCAGCTAACATTTTGATAGTTTTTCAAAATCTTCAACCTAGAACTTTGCCTCAAATCATCTAATAAGATCAATTTTATTGCGGACATATGTAGATAATCAGATATAGCACCAGCAAGATGTAATTACAGTTGTGTAAGGGGAGCTAAAACAGGAAGAAATCTAAAGAACGATGTAGGGACTATATCGTAGGTGTGACAAAAGAACCACTCCCTTTCAAGTCAGTACAAAGTCTAGCTGGCAAATGCAGACACCTGTGGTCTTGCATGAAAAAATACATTTTTGCCCTAGAATTCAGTTCAACGTTTGAATTTGATAGCAGCATCAACACTGGGTAGCATCTCACTGCACATTTTAGTGTTGATGGTTTTACCTTCCCCAAACGTTCTTTGGATAATACAGATCGTTTTTACGAATCCATAGAGACCAGAAAACAGTTTGTAAAATAGAAAAATAATGCACAAGATTATTAAAATATGATTTTCTTTTTACCATACTACTTTTTTTTATACATAAAATGTTATTAGACTTGTGTGATATAAAATTCAAATTACTTTGAGAACTTGTTCATCAATAAATTTTTTGCCATAATTTTTACTTTTTAATATGCATTAAAGTTATATACTAAGCTATTTGTTCCCAGTGCTATCACTTTACATAGTTACTTTTTTACATACGAGAACTTCTTTTTGAGTCACTACAAAATTTCATAGCTGGTGATAATCAAATGCCTAACTGTTGAATTGAAGGCAAGAGCTTGAATCACTCCATAAAAAAACTTGTCTGAAAATATTGTGAAATACAAGCTTAAGAACACTTCTAGAATCATTTTTGGACACATAAAAAATAATGCAATATCCAATAAATTGTATCAAACAATCTGAACTTGGGAAGGATAAAAATTTATAACAATTAGAAAAATTATATAATTTAAAATTTTTTAAAAATAATCCAGAAAAGATTACTTAGTTATCTTCATGTGTGTATGATTTTATAAATACTTGATTTTGTGAAGCATTAAACATCAGGCTTTGGATAGTTTTTTGCCCATACAAATATTTCACTTACTAAAGATTGTCAAATTCAATCCTAAACAACCTTTAAATTGATTGTATGCGACTTTTCCCTGTGTTTAAATAATATAATACATACATAATATATTCCAGCATATTAAATACATTTATTTCATTTGTATATAAAAGTTTTGCTAACAATCACATTTAAAAATTATATACTTTAATACCACACAATGTATCCCCTTCTCTATCACTTCTATTAAAAAATTTTAAATGGAGGGGTTAAAAAAAATTAAATATAAAAAACGTTAGTAAAAAAATTTATTAAGCATACATATTACAACATGAAGTTGAAAGAATAAGATAAACTGTGCATTAGACAACAAATTTAAAATATAATTTCAATTATCAACCAACTTTATAAATTGCATAATATTTACATAATATACATGTCACACATACTTATGAATATTCATATACACTATAAAATTATGCACTTATATGTATAAAACACACAGTACTTAACTATTTAGATATATTCTAATTCCCATAAATTTCAATACAATTTAATAAATAATATTAAAAAAAATAAATAATTTAATAAGATAGTTTATTAAAAATTATTAATTACTAATTCATTACTGAGTGCATTATACAAAATAAAACCACTAACAAATCAACTCTAAAAGTATTTACATAAAAATGAGAAGTTTATAAAAATTATTTGCAATATATAAGTAAGATTCAGTTAAAAAAAATATTAAAAACTATTTTAATGTATTTCTACTATACAGAAGTAATGAGAAAGCATTAGAATGATGCAAAATCACTAGTATGATTTTGGCAATTTATTTTAAATTTCAATGAGCATCAGCATGATACTTGTTACATTTTTTGAACAATAATGATATTTAAGAAAAGCACTTCAAAACATTTTAGACAAAAGATGAAGTGTTATTTTATATAATCAACATTTACACCCATTCCCAAAGAAGTATAATTACCTGCATGGGAAACTCACTTTTTCTTTAGTATGTAATTTTAATTAAAAACATTTTTAATAATTATAATACAGCTTATTTTCAGAAAATATCTAAGAATCAGAATATAATATATTCATTTTTAATAACATGATATTCTGAGTCACAGATCAATATATATGATTTTTCACAATTCATCAATAAAAAACCAATTGAATGCATATATTAAATGAATAATCAACTTGTAATGTAAAACAATTTTATACTTATTTAGGTATCAATGATAAATAAATTTTTTTAAATACATGAAAATTTATAGTAAAAATCATGATTTAACAAAATCAATTTCATCAAACTATTTTAGCAGATTACATTTGGGGCTGTGAAAAAATTATCCCAAATTCAGAGTGATTTATAAAGAAAAATGTTTGAAATTCCCGTTTTTTAACAAATAAAAACATATTGATCATTGATTTACTTATGTACAGAATATTGCAAAATTGATAGTCTTATACTATATTTAAACATTGTGTTCTGAATTCCTGTCATATTTATTTTTATTAACAGAATTATCTATAAAAACTGCTGAAATATCCACAGTTGCTCCACAAGAATTGAATACACAACTATTTATGTTAAGCTTTTAAAAATTATTAGATTATATTGATATTCAAGATAAATAATTTTTTTCACTAAAAACTTCATAAAGAAGCATTTTTAATGCAAAAATATTGTATTACATCAAGAATTGATAATCAGGAATCGTAATTTTAGTGAATTTCTATACAATTCAGTCTTTGAAGAATAAAATTCTTTGTTTTAAAACAATGGATTATATGGTGAAGCACCATAATTATGTCAACTACTTTTAATTGCTTTGTCATTACAAGACTGCAAAGCTTTGAATGGTTAACACAGCAGTTGAGGTTTTAATAATTTGTAAGCTCAACTCTCACCTCAAGAAAGATGCTTTTAATGAGTTGGAATACATTTAAGCCAAAGTTCCTACTCATATTAGCATTTGTGATGAATACACTATAAATATGAACCATATATTATCTATATGTTCATGTTTTCCTAATTGAGACATTTTGTTAAAAAAATTATTTTCTCTAGATGTTGCCAAGTTGTTATGTTATAAATACAACTAAGGATTTTTTTTTACTTAATATTTGAAATCTGTTATATTTTGACATTTTTAACAATATCAGAGGCTTCGATTTGCATGCTTCATAATTATGCTGAACATATATTAAATTGTAATAAAATTTAATATATGTACAACATGATTATTTTCTTGCACAAAGAATTCACTTAATTTAAATCAAGCATTTCTACAGATATGTTGAAAAATAAGTTAAAAATATTAAATTTGCACTAAAATAAAATTTCAAGTACAAAAATTACTTATTCTCCAAATTAAAATGTTTTAATGCTTATACCCAATTAGAACATAAAGAAACAGTTTTATTTTACTTTACTATCAAATTAACATCATAGGAACAATTACGGTAATAAACTTCAATTTACATATTATTTACCTATACTCATTACGAAATAACATAACTTGATAAATAAACTAAAAGTAATAATAGTGTTTCTTATGTAAAAAAATTTGCTACTAAAAGTGAAACCAAAATAAAGTATGATATCATATATAAAATGTTTCTTTAAAAATCAAATCTATTTTACTGCACATACAGGAGGCATGAAATGAATCTCAAATCAAAATCTATATCTCAAAAGATATAATTCTTTTAAAAATTCCTTTAGAGATGAATAGAATAATCAAATTTATATTTTTTAACAAAACAAATATGTAAAAATTATAGAGCAAGTGTATGTGCACAGACAAAAAAAAAGTTTTTTTTTTTTTTAAATTACCACATTAATTTAAGGAATCATAATATATCAAATATAATTACTATTCCATAATTAAGCATGTTAGTTTTAAACAAAAATACTGTGATAATACATAAAATTAATTTTCATTAGCTGATAACAAAATCAATGCAGAAATTTGTGTTATTTGCCCAAATGTATCCATGAAACAAAAATTTAAACAGATTCATTTGAAAACAGTATGATATTCATATACACAATGAAGCAATATATATAATAGTATTTTATATTACATTAACATTTCATAACTGATGACAGAAAATTACAATAAAGAAACTGAAGTTAATATAGATTTATATAATTAACATTAAAGCAAATTTAATAAAGTTTTTTTTCGGTCAATGAAATTTTATTGAGATTTTGAAACAAAATACAAAATTTGATAGGTTTTTATAAAAAAATACACAAAAAATTCTGAGCCTTTGAATAAGAGATTCTTAAGATTCAAAGAATTTGGGATTCTAAAATTTTTAAGATTTGATTCAGCACACATTAATATTTCTTATTTTTCAAAATAATATCTTTGAAACCAATGAAATAGAAAATTTTTTCAGCATATATATATAATTTTCCAGATATAATCATTCCGATAATCATAAATTTTTTTATATTTTTTAGATCAAAAGTTGGTTACTGTTTTTGATTGTTGAAATGTTATTCTCTTGTCAACACCATTATAAGAAATCTTACCTGTTTCTTAAATGATTTTGATATTACAATATACTTTAATTAATATTCATTATTCACACTCACAAAATTAATTTATACTAGGTTTTAGATTTTTCTAAATGAATTCAATTCTAAAAGTTATTGTACAACAAATTATGATAATAGAAAAACTATGACGATTTAAGATAATAATAATAAAAAATTATCATTCATTGATGTATAATAAAATTTGAATGCTCCTGATTAGTTTCGAGAATCTTTTTCAGAAAGATTTAAAAAGGTATTTAAATAAATTTACAAAATCTGAATAACTCTAAATGTAATAGCTATAGCTTATAAAATGTGTTTATT
The DNA here is from genome assembly GCA_037975125.1 of Latrodectus hesperus. Classification (NCBI taxonomy): domain Eukaryota; kingdom Metazoa; phylum Arthropoda; class Arachnida; order Araneae; family Theridiidae; genus Latrodectus; species Latrodectus hesperus. Next base: position 58,109,651 of record CM075851.1, on the reverse strand, counting down.
ACAACTCAATTTTCATACAGAACATTAAAAGTAGGATACAATTCATTAATAGTCAATGTCAAAAAATAAATATTTTTGCTATTACATAAATAAATATAGAATGATTTCTATCTTAAGTTTAGTTATTATTATTTTCATAGAGAACTTATTCCAAATGACTTCATATAACAAATATATACTTTTTTTTTGTTTTAGAAATACTGAAATCTTATAAAAGAAAATTTTGCACATCTTTATAAAATTGTAATATATATCATAAATTTTATAAACAATCACAAATTTTATAAACAATCCATATAATGTTAGAAAATGTACTTTCCCCTGAAAGTAACATAAAAATTAGTTTAGTAATTGGAAGAAAACTTTTGCATCACGATTCCATTGACATTCTTATTGCTTCTTCTAACATTTCTTGTTCACTCATTTCTAAAATTTAATTAAATATGACATTAGAAAAAAAATTAGTAATAAAATAAAATTAATGTCTGTTAGTTTATTTTTAAATATATGAAGAATATAATAACAGCTATAAAAATATATTGTACATAATTAAAACACAGTTGAAATTTACAAATTAATCAAGTGACTTTAGAACACAAAATAATACATTAGATATAATTATTTTAAATTATTATAAACTTAGATAGAATACACTCATAAGAAATATAAATTTAAGTATGAGGTATTCTTCTGCAAAGAAAATGAAAAATATTAATTTTTTTCATAGAAATATAATCTTACACTGAGTAATTTCCAAAATGTGAAAGGCCCACCAGATTAAAATGCATTTATAATATGAAATCGGTAAAACATCTCTAATATTATGATTCATTACTTAAAATAACTAGCATCCCAATCATACTGCAATAGAGAGCTTTTTCTTTTTCAAATATGTGCTGATTACATTACACAATATTAACTCAAATTTGTTTCATATTGTTACTCATTAATATTTTAATTATGAGCTTAAGAACAAAATGAAAGTGAGAACTGAAAAGCTAGAGCATACAGACATTTTCTACACGCTATTGTTGTAGTTGTTTCTCATCCCTGTGACCAGCGGTGCTAAATCAGATCTGTGAGATCATTCACCCTGAAAAATTCCAGTACTAATAGGGGATTTTGAGCCAGGTTTTGCCTGATAAGTTCCAGACAACATAAAATGAGACCAGTGGAGGCTTGCGTAGAGGATCACTTACTGCAGATTTTGAAGCATTTATTGCCTCCAACAAAAGTCATTGATGACAGGTGACCACTAATTAAATAGATAAAAGCAGTTTGGTCTTATCCACTACTTCCCTGAACCAAGGAACCAACAGGCCACCTACACTGATACCATGGGTGTACTGGTGCCACCATTCAAATGGCCTTATTCATTGCCTTATAGTATTTTCTATATACACTGCATTATTCAATGTATGACAAATCACTAACAGTAATAGTCAAAATCCATAAATGTTAAATTAAAATTTTGAGATGAATTCCTATTTTACAATTTTTTTATAAATAATAATTTATAATTCTGAAATTATTGTACTCTACACCTGTTATATATTTTGTCGAATAATCTTCCTTTATTGTCCACAATAAGTAACACTTTAACATATTTTATCAGATAACTTTTACATCACTTACATATTCTATTAACCAACAATGGGTATACTATCAGATACCATGGACAAATATCATAAATGAAAACAATACTATTCACATCCTACGTGCTAAGCATATGAAACTTGACATCTAATTAGAAAAGACTCCAAGATAACAAATCAAACAAAATAATATAAATAATAATACTATATTGTTCAGCTGTTCCAGTAGTAAATAAGGTAATTAAGCAAATAGACATGAGATATAAAATTCACAAAAAAATTAGGGAAATGACACAATGCATCATTATAAATCGAATCTATAATTTAATCCTGTGTAACTTCATACATAAATGCAATTTAATCAACTTTATTGAACAACTGTGATTCTTTGCTAACAATTGTACACTATTTACTTTTTAGCAGACACATAATCATAATGATCAAAATCAGCCATTAATGTACAAAAATTTTTATTTATATGAAAGTGAAAATTTTGGTCTGTATAAATGAAAAGCTTTAAAATAATCTTTAATAAATACTTCATATTTTTTAAATGTGTGGTAATCATACACAAATAATTTATTGATACATAGAAAAGATGTTGATAAATAAACTAACCAATAGGATATTACACTATAAATTTCTTAAAAACTTATAAATTTCTTGAAAATATGAGCAACAGTATATTTTGAAATACTTAAAAGAAAAGAAACATATGTATACCTATGTCTGATGCTGATGTTATAGCGTGCCCACACTGACGATTCTTTCCACTGATGGACGCACTGGTGGTTGCAGGCTGTTCTTTACTAGTTGAGGCTTTTTGAAATTCTAAATTAACAAAAAACAAACACTGTAATTAAAAAATAGAACCATGTAACTATTACATTTTAGAAGCAATTTTACTAATTTTTTCAAATATTTTTTTTAAAAAAGAATACTTAGAATTACTTTTAAAAATTGTTGTAAATAGCTAATCTGATGTGAAACAGTGTGGCCTAAAAAAGGCATTTATTGTAAGTTAAATTATTCATTAATTTTTATCAATAATACAAAATATTACAATTTCAATTTATACTTAGTTTGTTCTATTAAAAAATATAAAGAATTTAATTACAAAGCAGTTTTAATTAAGTTAATCTCAGTACAATTATATATGTGAATAACTGTAAAATATATGAAATAACTGTGTAGAATTACGAGAAATAACTTTGTTAACATAAAAATTTAAATATTTAAGCTTTTAATAATTATTGATTAAAAAATTAATCAACAAAAATATCCTTCAAATATAAAAAATTGCAGAAAAATTTATATTGTTCCTTTTACCTTACTATTTATTTAAGTTTGAATAAAAAATACACAAGTGATTCTTTAAATAAATGGAAAAATATAATTTTCCAAAACAAATTTAAAATTTTTATTAACAGTAAGTTGAAACAAAGAAATAAATGCATCTGCAAAAAAATTATTAAGAGTAAATATAGGACAATACAGAAAGTATTTATCTGTCCTCATGTTTCTATGAATTGGAAGACCATGAGTGTGTATTATCAGAAATAAAATGTAATCCAAGAATAACTCATTTTACTACAAATAAATTTTCACATCAAAAAACTGAAAACAAACGCTTAAAATCAGTATTTAGTTTATCCATTAAATACTCCAATAAGTGTGTTACTATTTAATGTGACATGAAGTCAAATGGATTTTGAATGCCCTCCATGGGAAAAACATCTCATACTACTTGCATACATAATGGAAGTTTATACACAAATAATTTTTATATCTATAGAATCCTACAAACACCTATTACTTATTGCAAATATATATAGAGAAAAATTAACCAAATATATTATGACACATTAAACAAAATTTTAAAAAACATATTGAACAATCAAAATTTTTTCTTATAATGTTAAATAAATCCTGTTATCATTATAAAAAATTTAAAATCTATTCTGAACACAACATGAACTCAAAGTATATATGATTGAGTTGCTTTGTTACAGGTAGAAAAATTAAACATGCTAAATATTTGGTTGGGAGAATGGCTTGATCTTAATTTAATTATATAAGTATGTGTCATCATTTCACGAAAATGGTAGAAAGCTTGTAAGTCATTCCCGTGATTGAGCAAAGGTGGGCTTGTTTATGAACTCTATAGTGAACCTTTATTTATTCAGACTCTGCAACAATACAAAAGGCACTGCTCAATCTATAAATGCATAGCGATTCTAAAATTTTAATCATTTCTATAGACTACAATAATTTATATTTGTGGAAAATTTCTTCTCTATTTTATCATTTTTTATGAATAGGTATAATTAATCATTTCTATTACATTCAGAAAAGAAATCTTAAAAGATTAGTAATTTTTAAAGCAAATTAAAACAAAGGATCATATTTTTACTCTTAAAACTGTCAAAATTTACTATAAATCCATGTATGATTTTCTTCAATATATTGATACTTGATTTTTAAAATAATGCCACATTTTTAATTAACATTAATTTAACTGTATTCTTCAATCATTATAATTGCAGTAAAATAAAAAATGATTCTTTAAAAATGTAACTCTGCTTCAAAGCTTATATACATATGTATATAATATGGAATTAATATGGAATTCTTTCTTCTTCCAAATTGAGCATTTGGTAGAGAAAGTTTAAATACAACAGAAGTTTAAACACATAGAACATTTGAATTCAATAGATTTATTACAGGGTTTGTACAAATTTCCAAAGATCAAATTCAAGGAGTTTTAAGGAACCAAATCAAAAAACTTCCAGAAGGTATCGACATTTATGTAAAATACATATATTTACCAATTGTTTTTAATTAAAAATGCATATAAATATGCATATACAACATTTTAAAATTATCTTTGTAAATAATAAAAACAAATAATTGTAAAAATTAATGAAATTTTTTACTTAGGTTTGAAGAAATAAAGTTTGTCAGATTTCCAATAATCAAATTTCAGGATTTTAAGGAGTTTTCCAGGAGGTGTAGACATTCATGTTAGATAATTTTTTATTTTATTTTAAAAATTGTTCTCAACGAAATATGCATATAATTATGCATGTATATGCAGCATTTTTCAATTATATTTGTAAATAACAGAAATTAATTATTGCAAAAGTTAATTTCTTTATACTTAGTTATACTTAATGATTACTTCAAAAGCTTTCAATGGATTCACAGCTATAACAGAATTATTTTTATTTAAATGATCACTATTTTTTACGTTACTAACTTACAATACAAATAAATTTCATAAAACAATGGGTAGTTTTAGTTTTAATCATCTTCATTAGGTTTCTATTAATTTATTAAGTATTTCAAGATGTGTGCATAACAATCTCTTTTCAACACACACACATATATATATATATATATATATATATATATATATATATATATATATATATATATATATATATATATATACTTATTCAAACACACTTATTCAAAACCACACACACACACACTAATTCAAACCAAAATAAATAGAACTATTAGATAAAGTTTTGAAGATTTGACTTTTTTTTCCAATTATTTAATAAAAACAAATTTAAAATGTTCTTTTGTTTACTTAATATATATATATATATATATATATATATATATATATATATATATATATATATATAATGCACACACACAATTTTACATTTATATTGTAGACTTTTCTATTTCTTTAATTATTCAACAAATTTTCACGTTTCTTGGTTATTTATCCATATATAATATAGCTATAAAAAAATGCTAACTTTTCATCGCTAAAGTTTTTGCTCTTTTAATTATTAATACTTTATAATAACTGAAATACCACAGCAACATGTGTTTGATTTTGGAATTAATGTTAATTTACCAGTTTTTTCAGCTCCATAGCAATTCTTATAGCACATATTTAAAATTCTTATATATTATCTTCCCAAGACTTCATTTGATTTTCTGTTTATCAATTTTTTCAAGAAGTGCTTTTTGTTTTTCTTTTGTTATTGGTTAACTTTTTTACTGTTCGACACCAGCAGTAAAACTAATTAGGTCTTGCTTAATTATTATATTGTTGACAACTCCTAAGATTTGGACATGATCATCAATAATGCACTTAGCCTCAGTTGATAAGACATTTAAATTTTCTACCCCCAAATTTTTGTTCACAGAAATCCCACATTCAACAAATGCTTGACTAAGAGTAAAAGAAAATTAACTACTTTCCATAAGTGACAATAATTTTGCCTATTTGAGATTAAGTTAAAATAAAAAGTATATATTCTATCTTTAATAGGATCAAATTTCTTGTCAATACAATCTTGAAACCTAAAAGTCAGTTGAAATGATTGAAGATCTTTTACAAAATCATGAAATTCTTTTTTTTCTGAATCACAAAATGCAATTTTCATCAAAATATATATGAAAAATATATTTTAACTCAAAAATTTTATATTTAAATATTAATATTCAGTGAATTTTATACAATATAAAAGACAGAAACAAATAGAAAAAGAATCAATTGAACTTGCCCCATATGACAGCCGTATTGGTGATTACATCACTTTACAACACTTTACGAACATAATTCTAAATATTACAACTTGTCCGGAATTATTTAGATCAAGAAATTATTGTGGCTAAACTGGATCTTTATTTTAGTCAACAGCTATGAATACAATTTAATATCAATGGTACTGCTATCTCAGTTATTCTCTCTTGATTAGTAACATCAAGAGCATCATTTAGACATTGGAAATATTTCTCCCTTCAGTTCTTCGCATCTTTACTGGTCAGCAAGACAGCGCGCGGATCGGCCAAGGCTGGGCGTAGGATAATAATAATAAAAAATAATAAAAACATCAAAAGCTATTACTAAAATTTGCTTTTGGATTATTTCATTGAAAATTTTAAATTATTAAAGTAAATCAAAAAATAAAAAAAATATTTAACAAAAGTAAATGCCACAAGATTTAAGTAAAAATTCTAGGAGTGATTCATGATTTTTAAGGAGTCAAGTCAAAATTTCAGGAGTTCCAAGGACACTTAAAAAGTTTTTCAAATAATAGAAGTTTTACAAACTTATATTATTTGTTATTAAATGTCTTGATGAAGTTAATCAAGAAACTAATGTATAAAAAGCATCATAAGCAATTAAATTCATTTTCATTTTAAATTCATAAATTTATTTCATTTAAATTCATTTTATTATCTTACCATTTAAGCTCATAGATAATGCTACTTCTAAGCAATCATTTTCCATTTGAATTGACTCTGCTAGTGTTCTGTTCAAAGCATCTGTAAACGCTTTATCATCATCATCTTGGTCAAAATTATTTAACAATTTTTGTTCTGATATGAGGGAAGGTTTTTTTACTTGAACTGCAGGCTGGAGAAGTAATATCTTATCAGCAGGACATTCAGGTAATTTACCATCAATTATGAATATAGAGTAACCTATAATATATGAAATAACTTATGTACAATATAAAACACATGGCATTTTTAATCTTTGTAATTTTACACATTTAATTATTTTTTTGTCGATATTACACACAATATTTTCACTATGATTCAACCAAAGGAAACAATAGCATGTAGCTCATATAATTTAGAATTTATTGATTATGTATAACAGGAACACAATAAAATTTTGTTACTTACATTGATATTTAAGGAAAATAGCTTGCATTTATTTCTATTATGAAGCAGATTTTTGTTAAATAAAATTTTTATTCAAAGTCTAAATTTTAAGAAAAATGTTTCAAAATTTGGAAAAGATCTGATTAAAATTTAGATTTTATCAAAGTTATAAAGTCTTTTCAAAAATACTAGTAATCAATAATCTAAATTCAGTGGCCTGACAGCTCACATGAGTTACAAGACCTACAGTAGCTGTTATCTGTTTTTATGACTGAGAGCCCTGGGGTGTGAAGCATATCTGTTAGGTGGTCAGTCTAATACAAAACTTCAAGTGTTTAGTTCTCAAGCATGTTTGGTACTCAGTTTTAACAACCTACTAAAGAGATGAAAAAGTGAAAGAAATCAATTAAATAATTACATTTTGATGTAATTTTACTCTTCAGTAGAAATATATGAAAAATGTATCACATTGAAACTTGTAAGAGTTCAGTATTCTTGAAAAATAAATACTGAAATTGTAGCAAATTAACTGATTTATTTACCATTGATTTTTCATTAAAATTCATTTAAAAATATTTTACTTGATTCTAAAAAGTTTGTTTTAATAAATACATACCTGCCAACTTTCGGAAAAATATTTCAGTAAAACTTTTCAGTTTTAATCCGTGTGACTAAAGAACAAAATTATACCTCTAACATTTCTTTTCTCTCATCAATAGTTTTTCAAGCTGGAGCCTCCTTCTCCCCCCATAGAAAAAGAGTTTGACGTGTGCATTTTTGGCCCGCTCAGAGCCTCTGCGACCACAGAGAATCCGGGAAGTTATTTCTCCCCACAGATGGGTTGAATGGGGTGGCAATTTCCATTTCTCATCATGGCTAACGAGATAAGATCGCCATTGTGTGCTAAGATATAAAAAAATTTTCTAAACTTTGCCCAGAAGAACCGAAACACATAAAATAATTCATGCTATTAGTGAAAACGTAAAACCTGGCGATCTTGCTTAAAATTTACGCCTGATGCGTAAAAGTTGGCAGGTCTGCAAATACATCATTATTAAAAAAAAAAACTTAAAAACTACAAAAATTCTCCTTCATTGATCTTTATCATTAATAAAAATTAATATGTATAATTCATTATTCAGAATTAAGAGGCCATGGTGGCTTGGTTGGTTAGGATGCTCATTCTCATTATGGGAAGGTAGTGAGTTCGAATCCTGATAATCTAAGAACCTACTGAAAATATTTGACTGAAAGGTTTGTTAAATCATTTTTTCACTACTATCTAATTTCATTAAAGTTTTAATCAAAAATTTACTTTTTATAAGAATTGAAATAGCAGGAATAGAAAAAACTAATATGCAATCACAAATAGAGAAACAGAATAAAGATATGTAAAAGACAAATTGAATAATAAAATCACCACAAAGAAAAAATAGATATAGCTCTCACACACACAACAAAATGTATAATTACTAATACTTAAAATGGAAAACATATTTGCATCACTCCAATTAAAACCTTTACTTTCTACAACAATCACAAAATTTTTTTAACCCAACTTTTACACTGAAACAATATCAGATGGATTTGGTTTGTTTGTCGCTCAATGGATTTCTTTTTTTTTTTTTTTTTTGCATACAAGGACTAACTTAACCGCGACCTATGGTTTAAAGTGGATTCCGAACCACTAAAAACATCCATGCCCAAGGTGGGATTCAAATCCACGAATTGTTGAACCGAAGGCAAGAGCGCTAACCATTCGGCAGCCAGCTCTGCTAATATCAGATGGAATGAACTACTTAGGCTTGTTAGTAAACATATTGTATGTTACTAAACATTTTTAGTACTGCTAATAGCACAGAACAGAAGTTGTTCTGAAAAAATCCTTTTTGCAACACTTAATCATTATGCATAAGTTTCTGTTCCAATGCTTTCTAAAAGATAATAATGCATGTTGCATACAGTAAAAACGATCGATAATTTAAATAATGTAAATATGTATTTAAAATTATCTTTTACCTTCTTCTTGTAGTTGAGCCAGAAATAGTGATAAAAATGTATCTGATATAAGTTCTGGTCCTGTTAGTAAAGAATTTAAATTGAACCACTGACGTCCAATTTTTCTAATAGTTAACCAATGGTCACGATAATTGCAGATATATGCACTCATTTTTCTGAAAGAATAAAAAAATATTACTAAGATAAGCTGAATTTTATAAATAATATTATTTGGATAATTTTAATGATTGATATATTTAATAATGCCCATCTTGTATAAATGCAAAATGATAAGTTTTAACCATTTGCAATTTAAAATGCATATAATCAAAATTTATTTAATTTAATTCACTTAGGGAAGCAATACTTTCAACAACCAAACTAGTAAAATATTTAAATCTGGTTCTCAACAAAATATTAAAATCAAGAACTATGGCAAATTAGAGGTATTTATTTACAGATTGCCAACACTCATTTAACAACTCACAACTTAAAAATGTTTGATAGAAAAATCGACTTCATTTGAAGTTATTGAATTTACAGACAATGTTAGAAATAGGGAATATACATTAAACACAACTCTCACAAGATATAAAGGTATCAGATCATATGGTGACTTTTATATGACAATAATTCAAATTTGTATAGCATTTAATAATAGTGGGATTTAATATATCAAATAATTTGATGTGGTGTGAATACCTCTTCCATGCCTTCAGAAACTAACATTCTTTGTAGCTATTGAAGAATATTATGTTTCAAGAATTAAAATACTAGAGTTCAATATTTTATACAATCAAATATTTAGTTTCGAGTCTCAAACATAATTCATGCAAATTCAAAATAAACTATCACAATCGGTTGAAAATCTCTATTAAATACACAAATCCAGTGTTGCCATTAAACTACAAAAATTTTTTAATTAAACCTCATGCAAATCCTAATATTTTTATCAGTTATAACTGATTGCTCTCTTAACAATACTAGGAGTTGAAATTAGATAATTCCAAAATTACAATTAAATTCGATTTTGTATTATGATATTGGAAAAAAAAATTAAACAGATCTATATTTGATCATTACTTTGGACTGAATAAAATTGTAACTGGCTACAGAAAACCACTGATATGCCAACTCTTACTAGCATAACATAAGAGTAGGTAGTAAAATTGAGTTAAGGAAACATACTGCAGAAAGAAATAAAACTACAACTCAGTTTAATATAAGCAAATTATTATTATCAGTCATAATTCTACTAATAGTGTAAGTTATTATTTGTTCAAACGGTTTAAATATTAATACATACAATTTGTATAATTCATCAATTTCTATATGATGAATATATAAAATTTATAAATATATATATATATATATATATATATATATATATATATATATATATATATATATATATATATATATATATATATATATATATATATATATATATGTATATATATATATATATAAAATTTATTTATATATATATATATAAAATTTATATATATATATATATATATATATATATATATATATATATATATATATATATATATATATATATATATACATACACATATATATATATATATGACATATGTATAAATATACTGAACATGTGTTGGAATACTTAATTTAGATAAAAAAATTGAAGAGCAAAGAAGTTTTACAGCACATAAAGCATTTTTTATTATTTATAAAAATTTCCCAATTTTTTTATGATAATGGATTCTATTTGGACTCACCACACTGGCAAGAGTAGATGCCAAAGTTAGCAGATAGTCATATTAAAGAATCCATTTTTATATTGCAAACTACTAATTTCATTCTAATTTATATTGATTCTATAATAATTTTTGATATCTGAGGAACTTGTGATTGCAATTTTGAAAACCTTTGCACCTTACTATTTTGTTAATACAGTAGACATTCGTTCTCATGAACTTGTAGGAACTGGTAAAATAGTTATTAAAATTAAATTTCGTTTAATAGAAAAATAAATATTATACTGTCAAATTTTTTTAAACAACTCACTCTTAGACTTCATACAGTACTTTTAGAATAAAATACTTAGTATGAACTAAGTAAAAAATCCATACAAATAAAAATAGAAAATAATTTTTATTTTCATTTTATTAAGGAAAAATAAGGCAATGTAATCTTATTTTTCTCTATTGCAAAACATTTTGAAATACACTTTTTTATTTTGTATCACTGATGTAAGAAAGCTTTCTACTGAAACTTTTATTTTGAAAAATTCTTCTTAGTCTTTTATCTACTTCATATTTCATATACAAACATCAATCCAAGTTTCTCAACCATAAGAGAATTTTTTGAAAAAAAATTGAAAAATGTTAAAAATTAAATGCAATAAAGGTAGCATATAAAATGAGTTCCCAAAGAAATTTCTCAAAATTTTAGTTAGTAGGAATTAAAATTATTACTCACTACAAGACCATATTAAGAACCAGCAATTAGCTTATAAAATTGTTAATATTCATAAATTAGAGGTTTATAAAAATGTGTTTATTATAGTAATATTAAACTTTTAAAAGTGATTTTGAAACTTGATTATTCATTAAATTTACTTTGAAGTCAAAAAATATTTTCGGCCATACTTATTTGGAAGATTGACGCCTAAATTTAATTTTGAAATTAAAATTGGAAAACTAAATTTTTTTTGGGGGGAGGGGGTTTAGTGTTTTGTAAAGGACAATCATGGAAAATGAAAAACTAAATTTATATTTTTTAATTTAACAAAATTGCTATAAAAGAGATAAGTTCACTTACTTTTCACAAGATGGTTCTAAAGTTATACAGTGAAATCATTTTTTTTTTCAATCCTTTTTAATACAATTTTCTGTTAAATTTTTTTATAAAATTCAATGATGGCATTTTAACATAATTGTAATGTTAAATTATTGAAGTGCAGGGAAACAAGTTTGATTATAAATATTTTATGTATTAAGAATCTTATTAAATTAGATATGGCATTCAAAATTTAAATGTCTTGTCATGATAAATTATAAGCAAACTATTAAATCAGTAATGCTCTATTCAAGTAACTGATTAATGACTATGTTTTTCATTGATTTCTTCTGGAAGCCTTATAAAGTGTTTTTTAAGGTATGCATCACAGCTCAATTGATAAGAAGTATTTAAAAAAGAACTGATGTTATTCATGTTACTAATTCATATTTTTTGCTCAGCAGTTGACTCCTGCCAAGTAGCACTACATATGATGTTTCCTAAACATGCATCACTGCACAGTTGATTAAAAACCAAATACTGCAGAAAACCAAACTAAGTTGAAACTGGTTTGATGTTAGGATAGTACTCTTTAAAACATACAATCTCTGATTCAATCTCAGTTATTGTTGAACAATGATACATGAATGTTACTTTTCTCTGACTACTGCATATACATCTTGTGGACTGGATGTATATGCAGTAGTCAGAGAAAGTAACATTCATGTATCATATGAAGTTTTTTGGGTTGCCTCCCTTGTGATATGTGGATATGGGCCACTATATATAACAATTCTTCTTGGAATACAATTTATGTGTAGACAAAAAATGCTTTACAATGGCTTTCAGCCATAACGCTGTTCAACATGCAATGTAAAAATGTTTTTCACATTACTAATTTAGCTTTGTTTGGATCATTGACTTTTTCAAAGCTATCTCATTTGCTTTTTATGAATGTATGTTAATGCTGGATTAACTAAAGCAAATTACATTGAAACAATGATTGAGTACCGGATTTGTTACATTTGCCCTGGGCTACGGATCACCCTCCTTGGCCCAGGCTGTAATCACGTAATTTACGGTAACCTTTTTTCTAGTAAGTCTCAATGATGTACTCTCATGCAAAGTCACGCTGCGAAACATGCAGCAAAATAAACGCTTTATTTACAATTATATTTATTTAATTAATGCAACCTCCGCAAATTTTGGTCCTCAGCGACCCGGAGGTGAACCAGATCTTATGGGATTGACAATTTTAAAATTTTATACTTATGAAGGTATTTTTCTCTGGAGATATCTACTTTAGAAAAGGGATTGCCCATCCACTCAAGTTAGTTGAAATTTCTTAATCCCTTCATAGATCCATCCGATGGATTGATTAGAATAGGTGGCAGACTTGCACATTCTAATTCAAAATTTAATCAAAAACATTTTATCATTTTGCCAACTGGAAATAAATTAGTTTAACTTATTTCAATAATATCACAAACAAGATTTTCATGTTGGTCCTCTAGACCTTCTAAATACTGTTCATTTATTGGCCCATTGGTGGTAGAAGTGCAGCATACAAAGTAGTTCACGAATGTGTACAAAGCTTCAGAAACAAGCCAGTTGTCGCAAATCAGATTACAAGAAATCTTCCTGCTGAAAGAATTACACCTAGGGGAGCATTTTTAAACATAGGTATCGACTTATGTGGGCTCTTTGAAATAAAATATAAGGGACAGAGAAAAGGTACTCTACAAAAATTATATGTCATCTTATTTATATGTATATATTTTTTTATGTATATTTTACGTATATTTCATCGTATTTATATGTATATTATTTATACAAAATTTATGTGTACAGCAACCAAAGCTGTACACATAAATTTTGTTTCGGGTTTAACTTCTGAAGCTCTAATCGCTACATTGAAAAAGTTTTTTGCACATCGTGGAAAAAGCTCCATAATCTTCAGCGATAATGCAACTAATTTTTCCTATTATGTTAGCTTTAGTAAAGGACATTCAGCTTCCAATTTACATCAGAGTAGCAGATATACGCACAGCGAAGACGAATATTATACCTATATTAAAAATTTGTATTTTGCCTATTGTGGATAATTTTCAGTCAAATTGAAATTTTTATTCTTAATTGTCAAATAATAAACAAATTGTATTCATTATTACTGTTATAATTATTGTGTTATTTTTGTGTTTATATGTCAATTAGTGATGTAACTTTATATTTTTCTTTGAAACATGTGCATATTTCAACATCGGGCAATATGTATCATATTTGTTATATATACCCTTGGCTATGGAGCACTCTCCTTGGCACATTCTGTAATCAAGCCATTTATGGCAACCTTTTTTCTTGTAAGTTTCAATGTTGTACTCATGCAAAACTGCGCTGCGAAAACAAGCAGCAAAATAAATAATTACCTCTTTTGTATTTAATTAACGCAACCTTCGCACAGATTCCATTTATGTTATAGTTAGTGCATGGATATGGTATTTTTTAATTATTGCATATTTTGCACTATCTAATATATACTCATATAAATTAAGAAAAATTAATTTTCTAATATTTTGACAGGATGTGTACCCATAATAGTTAAATTAAAAAGTATTTTAGTTGCGATATTCGTAAGTCAAAGTTATAAAAAATCACTTTAATAGTGTTTGATGTGCAAACTAAAAATTGATAATAAAAGCAAACAAAAAAATGGCTTTTATAACTTCTAAAAAGTTTTATTTTATAATTTAATCTTAATTAGATGTGTCAGTCTAGGTTTCCAACATTCTCTGAAATACTATCTTTAAAAAAAATTATACTTCCAAAACTTTCATTAATGTGTATACGAACATATTTTTATGTACTAGTACACAATAATTCTAATTTACACTAATAATTAGGCAGTATCCTTGTGTAGTAATCCTGTGAATCTTTATGCAGTAAAGCATTGTGATTGATGATCGCTACTAAATAAATTGTTAGCAATGATTAAATTTCTATACCAAATTGGTAAGAAATATTTAAAATTTTGATCTATCAGTATTAGTGTGAAAAACATAAGTCGCAGGTGAATATTGCCATAACTCTAAGACATCAGGGAGATATGAAATTCAAGAATGAGAGACACCATATTGTATTTAAGCTATGACAAAAGTATAGCTGAACAAAAAATAAAAACCACAGAATATGGAATCAAACAAAAAAGCTTTATTCAACTCATAATATCATTACAGATCATTGTTTTTTCAAGAGAAAGAATAACAAGCAGATATTCTTTAATATTAGTATATGCCTTTTCCTTACTGCTATGATTACTTTGCATTGCCTCTCCCTACTTAACACCAACTGTCCATCAGTTCTTGAGGTAGGAATCCCCATTCCTCAATCAATATCTATCCCAGTTGGGAGTTAAATGGAGGATGTAATCATGCTGTAAGGCATCTTCCTAAAGCACCCCCCACATGTTCTGTTGTAATTAAATCAGGAAATAGAAGTGGCCAATCCATAGGTAAGAGTACCTTTCCAGAAGATGCTGAAAAGTAAAAGTCTGGCATGGTTGTGCATTGTCCTTGGAACAAACGTACATTGGAAAGGATCACCTCCTTACAATAGCAATCTCTTATTACAGAACTTGTGTGAAACCTCAAAGCTCAGTCTGACTATTTAACATAATTTCCAAGACGACAACTCCAAGACCAGTAACAATCTATCATGTTACTGTAAAGAAATAGTATCCTGACTTTTCTCAAATCAACGAGTATTTAGAATCATTTGTGGCATAAACAAACTTTGTTCATAAAAAGGTCACAAAACCACTCTTGAGATGTTCAAATTTTGTGCTTCTTCTCAAAACACCTTCTGTAGTGTCTGTTCTCAGAAGTAGTAGTCAGTATGTAGAAGAAAGCACAACTCTAACAAATACAAAAATTTATTTAAAAATCAAAATTAGTAATTAATAGTATAGAATATTAAAATTATAATTAATAGAAATTTGATTATGGCCCTACACGGCCAATAGAACAAACACCCAAGGAGAGCCAGCTAAATCTCCTCATTCGATGGTCAAAGACAATCTCTCTCCACTGACTCCCTCCTCTCCTCTCTCTCAATGACTACAGCAGCATCATGTAAAGAGAATGAGGAGTATCCTAACACTACACCTTCTTTAACCGATTTTCAATGGGATGCAATCTTCAGGATAACAGGTGAAAGGAACACTTATATGAAGGTGTCTAGACCCAGTAAACTGAGACACTTGTTGCCCTATTGCTGCACATAATTGCTGGGTGCTTATTCTAAAAGTCTGGTTTTGTACTCTATCAATCTACAGGATGATACATCAGTTATCCACTGTAGCTGTTTACTTAATGTGTCCACCATTAACTTTTCTAACAGGCGTATTGCAATTTTGGGAAGTTTACCAAATTTGCAAAACAACACTTTTGTTAATTTTGAATTCTAGCTACATTGGTTACTCTAAGACCACCTCCTTCCTTTTAATCATTCTTCCATGCTGAAATAGTCCAGATTTCTTTCAGATATATTTCATGAAAGAAATCACTTGCAAAGTATATCCATCCTTCCTTTTAAGATAGATTTAAGCTGAATATACCAATCACAAGGATTTTTTGTTCACTCAAATCATGTGATGTTTTGTTCCTGACATTTGCATACGCATGATCCTTTTACTGAATTCATTGTATGGATTGCAAGAACTCCTTTTCTGCAATTTCAAAGCAATCTACTAAAGATTTACATAGTTGCTTAAGCTTTGAACACCAGTGTAACATGAAATCCATTGAAAAAGATAAAATTATGCATGAGAAGAACACAATACATATATATATATAAAGTTTTATTCATTTTTTCACTTTTTTTTTTTTGAAATATATTTTTTGCTTAAAAATTTTTGGATGGTGAATAATATATATTTTTACTGGAGGAGAATTTTGTTTTTCACTGTATTATTTCCACACTACTTTAAAGTGAATAGTTAATAACAAAAAAGTGGATTTTAATTTTAATATTAAAATTTGTAAACATATTTGACATTAAAAATTGCATTTTAAATTTACCTATATTTCCTTTAAGAAACTCAACACATAAAATGGATATTACACTTTTAGCATTGTATATGTGTACAATATTAGAAATTGTAAAAATCAAAAATAATGTATAATTTTCAAAAATAAGACAAAAAAATAAAACTTATTACATTCAACATTATCAATATTTCTTTTAAATGAAGTTAATATTTTTATATACAATGTAAATAAATTAATTAATTTCATTAATTTTGAAAAGTCAAGTCATTTTTCACACTTTATTAATTCATTTGAATAAATTATAAAAACTAATAATACAATTTCATAAAAATGTGTAAATAAAAATAATGAGGTAAAATGTAATATTGTGCTTGTGAGTATTTCTCCAAGCACAATATTACACACTTTAACAATGTAATATAGTAAAATTATTTTACACATATTAATTTTATAGATAAAATATTTAATATCATTCATTCTATTTTGAATGTAGAAAGATATAAAATTATTTTTAGATGTAATAACAAACCTAATAATTGACTTTAAGAAGTATGCTTATATTAGAAATCAGCTCCTATTTGTGAAATGTAAATTCATAAAAGAGCAGTTATTAGAAAATTACAAATGTAATAAAGCAAGTAAAAATATAATTAGATAGTTTAATCATAACAGTGAATTCATATAACACTTGTTAACATTAAAATAAAAAACAAAGCCTAATTATTAGTTTTTCTAAATTAAAAAACTCAGGGTTATTTGAAAAAATAGTAAAACATAATGTTTATCACATTTTCACATAAATTTGAATGAAATTATTTTCTTAAAAGCAGAGAGAATGAAAATTCATATAAAAATATTTGAAGAATAATTCATGACAAAATACATGCAACAACTTACGTTGGGTCTTGCCTAGCAAGACGAGCAAATGAGTTCTGACTATTGTATGGAACAATTTCAAGTCCCCATACTTTTAAAGCAGATGCTATAACTTGTATTGAAAAGTAACCACTGTCATCAACATTAGTGGAAGGTTGCTGAAAAATAAAAGAATAATCATGTAAAATATGATAAAATTTACATAAATTCATTATTACACACTTACATGCAATGTATATTAATAAAGTTTTATTCATGAAATTAAAATTTTTTATCCTTCTAATTAAATGATAATATAATGAATATTGAAGAGATTAATAAAATTTTATACATCTTGCCAACAAATCAATACAAATGCTTCACTTAAATATATATTTTTATGTAAACAAATAATGTTCTTTGATAATAATTAACAATGTGTTTACATTTAATTCTTTTTATCATCTAATAATTAAAAGTTAAAAATATTCACATACTTTCTATGTTGATTAATATTTTTGTTAAATCATTTAATAATAATTAAAAATTTCAGTATGATATTTCAAACCCTAATGATACACATAAAAAGATTATTAGTAATAATTCTATCAAACTAAATTTAAAATTAATGAAAAAAATGTGTAATTCTGTTATTAATGAAGAAATTAATAAATTTTAATTTTTAAATTTAATAATTTTACTTACTAACAACTGAATTGATAATATAGTAAGAAATTGATATTTTTAATGAACCCTGTTTCAATTTTTATTTTATTTCTTTAACATTAAAAATGCAGTCAGACAAATGATTACCAAAATAAAGGTTACAAGATAATGTGCATAACCTGAAAATAATTGCTTTAAAATTTGAAAATGTTAAATATAAAAATGTAGGAGAAATCTTTATTTTTTAAATTCATAACAACTAAAATTTAATTATATATACTGTGCTACATTTTTTAAGCAGTATGTTTGCTCAAGTCTGTTGAATTATCACAAGAACAGATGATTGATTCCCTATTAAAAGAGTTAATTTTTAGCTTTAATTTGTTAAATATAGAATTTTAAAATAAATTAAAATATAAAAATAAATATTAAGATGTCATAATTAAAAACCATTTTTCTTTTCTCAGTTTGGTTTCTTTGTTGTTCTAGAATAAATTTTCGCACATGAAAATGATTTGAATGGAAATTAATTTTAAATTAATTCCAAAGAATTAAAAAATTTGTATTTGAAGCAGGTAAATATGTATGCCATTCGAAGACCACTTTTTTTACACATGGGCTAAATGAATGCAAAGACCCAGAGTTTAAAGAGAATTCTTGAGCTACTCAAAACACATTCCTGGCTGAAGTAAGAATCAAATTGTAAGTTTAACCTCCATAAAATATATTACTGAACTGAATTTATATTACCAAAATGCTAATCATTAAGTACTAGCTTGTTTTTCTATGTTTGTCTATTTTTTCTCTTTAATTTTTTTTAATCTTTAACAATTTGTATTCAGATATAAGTTGCCCAAACCAAGGTGTGAAATAACCTTTATAAGTTTTTTCCAAGCACTTTACAAATAAAACCATTCAATAAGACGTAGATAAAAAGTATATAATAAAGTCACAGAACAAATCCTGATATTTAACTAAAATACTTATCAAACTAGGTTAGTCATCCAATTATTCATGAACCAGATGATACAGAAGAAAATAATCAACATGATAGGAAATGCACACATCAGAATACATAAAAAAAAGAGAAAATATTCATAAATGACTTAAAAGCCTCAAACATTTTAATATAGCATTTATTAATGCTCTTAAAATGTTTGGCATTTCATTGTGACATCATGTGATTATGTTTTTTTTCATGTGTTACACAATTAAACAATACTTTTGCTTGTTAGACTTTTATTAATATATTTTACTTGAATTCAAATGAGTTAAGTTCTTAATAAATTAGAAAAGAAGTGTGGAAATTTTTGAAGCATATAAATATTACGAGAACCAATTTTTAACTAATAAAATTTATTCATATAATAAATAATTATAAAAATGTCATTTACAATACAGATTTAATCAAGTTGTTTGATTATTAAACTCTGCCTGACAGCACTAAATGTAATACTAGTTAAAGTATGATGCTGCAGTTCTAACAAATAAAAACATTTTATAAAGCAACATTTTATTTATTTAATATATTAAAGAACATCATTATCTCATTTTAATTCTTATTTTTTGGTATATTTTATCTTTAAAATATACTTCAATAGTTAAGTTAATCTTTTAGCATAATGAAGTTTTATATGAAATTTTTTAAGGCACTGAAACTACAGGAAATATCCTACATGTAATATTTGAAATAAAATTAAGATAGTTGGTAAAAACATTTAAATATCAAGCTTACAATAGTGTGGGTAGGATTATATCAAAATACATGATAATTTCAAATAAGTGTCCACTAAAAAATTATTTTAATATTTTTTTATTTTCTATGATTATTTTAATATACACTGAATGGTTACATATAATTTTACATTAAATACTCATTTGAAAGATGTTTTACACATACCTGTAAAAATTTGTGATAATCTTCAGAATGAACACCTCCTTCAGCCATTCGAGATCGCTCAGCATCATCCATTTGACTAGCTAATGCTGCTAATTCTACAGCAGTGAAATAATGGGCTTGAAGAAGAGCATTCAAGCAATGTTGAGCACATAATGATCCTTCTTGCTAAATATAAATACAAACTTTTAATTAATAAAAGAAAATAACAAATAGATCTAGTATAATTATAACATTATTCATGAATTGCACTGAATATTTTTCACTGGTAGTAAGAATATAAAAAATATATCTACCACAATATTTCAAAATAAACTAGAGTTAACACATGATAACTATTATTTATGTGATCATTTATAAAAATACAACTCATAATAAAAAACTTAAAAGTGAGCATTATGGTCAGAGTAGCAACATTTGGCAATTATTTTTTCCTTAGACTCAGGATGAAGTGGATATTGGAGTTTTATAAGTAACCCTAATAGGCATCAATTGGTTCTTTTGTAAGGATAGCAATAATTATTGAAATCGAGATTAAGATGGCAGCTGTTTTTAAATCACTAACCCAAACAAAATAAAAATATTGGAGTGTTTATTAAAATATTTTTAAATATATTTAAAGCAAAAAATAAAGGAAATCTCTTTAAAGACAGGAATTAAAATAGTGAAAATTGTATACTGTAAGAATAAAATATTAAATTTACTATTACTTTAAATTACATTAAATAACTTCTCATTAAAAATAAATAAGGAATTTGAAAATCAGAAAACATACGTTTGTAAATAGATATTTGTTTAATAAAATCATTTTGATGGATCCATTGAATTTAGATAGAATTTGTGAATTATTAAAAAATACATATTTTAGATCCCACTTAACAATCATAAAAAGATAGGTAGGTACACATTATTCCATATGTTAAGCATTTTCATGAAAAACTGCTTTTAATTGATGGGATTTAATGTCACACAATTTATATCTATCTCAACACATGAAATTCAATAAGTAAGAACTCAAAGTTTTTCAGCATTAGATTTAAAAATAAAAATGGAAATGGCAAATTTGAATTATAAATCTTTTTTAACTAGCTAAAGGAATTTATTTCCTAAGAAGTCTGATGTTGTGTACATGATTTTTTAGTTTGTTCACTTACATATCTTTAATAGTTTACTTTTAAATGTGAATCTATATAGTTGAAAAAATAAGTTTTTATCAAATTGCTAAATAAAATTAAATTCAAAAGCAAATATACACAAACATGTAATGTAAATAATCTATACTTGATATTTGTGTGATGCCAAGTGCTGTTTAGAGATGAATTGATTCTATTAAGACACAACTCCAATATCAACCTACATTTTATAATAAATCACTCTAAGAAAATTTACTTAGCGACGGTAAAACACCCAATTATATCACATTTGATTGTTTTTCTGCTTTTGGCCAGCTATGACTATAATGTTCCTTTTAGAAAACTAAAAAAAATTACAGTAAATCTTTTATAATCAGGATGAGTTGATACCCAGTAGTTTACATTTGGAGACATGAACATTCACATTCCCAAGGGAAAATGGCCAACAAATTTAAAATGGCAGAAAACAAAATAAACGTCAGATAAAAATATAAGACTTTTCAAAAACTGTTTTTAAGGGAAATGATTGACATGTAATAAATATTATATGATTACAAGCATATAAACTGAAAGTAGGATATTTAACATGTTTAAAAATCTACCAATCCAGCAGCAATGATCCTTTGGTTCATCAAAAATGTTCCAATCTGAATCAGTTGTGTGCATTTTCAACATGTTCTTTTGTCCTTAAATGTTTTAAGACATCAGATTCCACAATTGGAAGACAAAGCAATATATCCTGCATATCCCATGTGAATACATTGAAATTCATCAGTAGTGGATACATAAGTGTTCAATTGGAAAAAAGACAAGCAAAAGCATAAATTTTGATTTAAAAAAATTTTTAATAACAAAATGGTTTGTAAAAAACAATGGATGACAGCATGTTTGCTGTAAAAGATGGCAGAAACCATATCATTTAGAAATTATAAATCAAACAGCAAATAGTGCTAAATATACATATACGATTCCCAAATTTCCCATTACCCTAATTATGAAAGATTAACAAAAATCACACAGAAAAGGAAATTTATGACATTGATTTAAAATTCAGATTTTTATATGAAATTACAAATCAATGAAAAATGTATGACTAAAAATATTCAAATTTTTAAAATATATATAGTAAAAGTACATTAATCATATTAATTTTGTAATAATTTGATAATCAACTATCATATAGTTCCAGCATTTGACAAATATTTTGAAAAACATGATACACCTTTACATGAAAAACATGTTACACACACAGACTAAAGCATGAATTATTTTAGCATTAAAATTAATGCTCCTGATTTAAGAATAAAAGTGTAAACAATACTAAAGAATCATGAAAAAGAACATTAGTAAGTAACTTTTATATAGTCTAATGAAAAATATTTAAATATAATGAAGTATAATTTTTTTAAATACATAATTCTCATCATTATGTAGTGAAACAAATATTAGTGTTAAAAATTTTTAATGACAGAGTTCGAAAGGAATTTTAAGGCGTTTATATTAAACATCAACGTTTATTATAAATATTATCGTTAAATAATTGTCTCTTTAATTTAAAGTTAATGTACACTGAAAATTTTCTAAAAACTGACTCGTATAACAAACACTATTGCAAGAAATTAAATTGGTAAAATCATGGATGGTATAACTGATAAATTAACAAGTTCAATATATAAAAAATTAGTGTACACTAAATATATTAATATAAAAAATAAACAAAAAATTTACGCTGTAAATAACTTAGAATAGATATTTTGAAACTATACAAAATGTATGCAAATAAACATCAGCAAAGTATAATATTCATAATCGCACATTTTACCTTTTCATGAAAAATTAAATCCATTGTAAAGAAAAAATTTGCACTTGAATATGAAATAATTGAAACATTGGAAATATATTCGGATTAGCAGCTAATGTTAATAACTGTTGCTATACATCTCCCTAACATTATTTTTATAAACAAACCTAAAAGGATTTTGTAATTTTTTGCCCAATTAGTTTACGTTTTGATTTTATGACTTGAATTTGAGTTGCCATACAATGTTAAGAAACTATGAAAAGCAAATCTATGTTTTTCTCGAAAAATAAAGTCACTTGACCTAATCACAAAATTTGTGAAAGGGTGCGAAACATCTTCTCTAAAATTAATCGTTTTATTATTGAGATCAGATTTAAATTAAGATCAGAAATTAATTGAGATCAGAAAACTATAATAAGGTCTCTCTTATTATTTATCCCTCCATAGTCACTTCTTGGTAATTCTATTGGGGCTTATAACTCAACGTAGAAATTGGTCTTGGAGAGGTCTTCGAATTATAAAATTTAATTTTATAAAGGTTTCATTAAAAATATATTAACTTCTTTAAGCAAATCATGATTATAATGAATATATGAAAAATATTTTGGAATTTCAATCTTTTTCATTTATTTATATTTTTCGTGAGCATCCATTTATGTACTATATATCCAATTATAGTTGCAATACAACCCTCGTATTCACTACACTATCCATGTTAGGACTTTGAAAAAATATGAATAGACCAATTCTCTGCAAATACATTAAAGAAGATACTGTTTCATGATTTTAAAAGTTACCAAATTTGGTAAAAACTGCATAAATTTGATGTTTATGTGAAAAATTTTTAAGTTTAAAATTTCCAATCTTAAGTAACTGTGGACAATAATATTTGTCGTAACACGTTCAGAATATATTAAGGATTAGAATTTACAGATATCCGTTAACTTACATACATAAAATTTTAATTGCAAAATATGTTGCAGTTTAATTTTTCTCAATAATCAAACATTTTCTTACTTTTATATTTCCTTACATAGCTTAATTTCTTCCAAATTGTGACTTTGCAGATCATAAATAAATCTCCTTTTACGTTTGTTAAAATATTTCTATTGTGTTAGTAATCACAAAGAAATTGATGAAGTCATGCGAAATAACTGAGAAGATTCATGAAAACTGTTTTGCAAATATTTATTATATGGAATTGTGTATTATATTCTTGTTTCTGTTCTTAAAATTATAAAGATCTTGAATAACTACGTATGACAGAAAAATTCTCCAATATAAACATTTTGGTCCCAAGAAAACCTATCTTTCATTAATGTTCATAAAAATCAAGAAAGGTTATAATTCAAGATTTGAAGAAACTCTGGGTGCACTGGTATCGGGAAACATTCCACATTTCCTCGTTCTACAGCCGATGCACAGTGGACGCATCCAGGTGTTTGTCAGTTGTGACTTGCAGTAAGAACCAATCTACCCTTCTCAGCTCGATCAACATGCCCCTCGTAAACTCGACTATCTTCTGGAACTGACTTCGTCGCCTGGCATTCTCAGCAACATCTTTTGAGACAAGAACAAATTTTCAACAATTATTTTCTAAGCAGCAATAACGGCGAGAATATTAACCTCTCTCTGCCAGTTCCTCACCTTATATCTTATCCTACTTGCACTGGAGAGCTTCATATTTCACATCATTTGCATAACTCGGTATGGTGTATCTATCCTGAAATATGCATAATTTTCAGGTCTCTCTTTCTTGATGTTGCATTTTCAATGTCGGGCAGGGTAAATGATGAGAGAAAAAAAGTAAAGCATTCATGATTTTGAAAATTTTTATTTACGGTATAATTAAAAAGTTCATTCTGTGCAAGAATATATGATAATTAGAGACTGCACTTTTTGTTTCTCAAATTAAATTTGAGAATATGTATGCACCTTTTATGTATTTCCTTTGATATTTCCTTTGATTTCGTTTGGAATTGTAATAAAGATTTAGAAATACTACGCACATTAAAATTTAAGCATTTTATATCATAATTTTAATTCTAAAACTCTTTTTAATCGATAATGAGATTTTGTTAGCATTAATTTGCTTCGAGTGTATTCGATTTTTGAAAGTAAATAGGTTACAATTATTTAAAACATTGTAAAAGTTTACTTTGCTAAGTTAAATTTAAAATGTGGAGAAATTTTGGATTCGGAGGTAGAGGTGGTTTATGAAATATAAAAATGACAAAGTAAATATTATGATGTTGAGGAGATTTGTATGTTATGTTAAAATAAACATCAACAACACGATATCATCTCCTTCAAAAAATTTTATTCAATTTCCTTTACTATTGTAGACATTGTAAAATTTCCAATCGTGTCACATAGCACACTCTTCACTCCTGATACCTCTTACTAGGGTTACAAAAATTTACTTGGCGTGATGGCGCCAAACTCTGGGATTCACCACAGAGTATCCCCCCAGTGACAGAGGGCATTTAGCCCAATTGAACGATATATACATATATACATACATATTACTTTAAAAAAATAGCAACAAAATTTCAAAAGAACAAACACCATTGAAAAATTTGTATAAACATAGAAACAATCATATATAAAATTTAAAAAAATACAAATGACAGATTTAATTAAAATAAAATAATTAAAAAGAAATGTAAGTGGAAAGTTTCTTTGGAAAATGTACACGTCTCCCTGATCTGGTTACAGTTTTGTGCATTTTACCAACTGATGAATTTTTATCATCAGGTATTGGTTTGCTGGCGTTAGACACTGATTCAGTGGATGCTTCTGTGAGAAGATGTGCCGGTTTTACACGGTGACTAGAAATAGTAAATTTCTTTCCATTAATGTCAATGGTAACAGTCTTGTCATTTCGTCGTAAGACTTCATGAGGACCGGAGTAGGGTTGGCACAATAGAGGAAGTACACGATCGATTCTTAAGAAAACATGTGTGCATGATTTCAGCGATGGATGCACATAATATCGATCAGTGGGCGGATGTTGCAATAGGATTTAGTTGTTACATCACGTTTCGAAGATTAGTGATAAAATCACTGTCACAAGATGGAATAACTGCCATGTCCACTATGTCACTAGGAAGACGCAAAGTAGTACCATAAACAAGCTCTGCACAAGAAATTTGCAAGTCTTGTTTAACTGCTGTTCGGATGCCCAAAAGAATGACAGGGATTATCTCCGTCCAATTATCATTTTCATAAGCTTTAATTGCTGATTTTAGATGGCGATGAAATCTCTCTACAATTCCGTTTGAAATCAGATGGTAGGGAGTTGTTTTTATCATTTCTGAATCTAACATGCGAGTAAATTCAGCATACATAGCTGAACGCAGTTGGGGTCCTTGGTCAGAGGTAAATACAGATAGAAATCCGAATCGTGCAATCCAGTTGTTGAATATTTCATGGCAAACAGTCTTTGCAGAAATATCTAAAATGGGTATCGCTTCTAGCCATCTGGTGAAACGGTCAATTATTGTCAAAAGGTAATAGCAACCACCAGAGTGGGGTAGTGGGTCTACGATATCTACATGGCTGTGTGAGAAACGAGAATCTGGAAGAGAAAAAAGTACCTAAATGCGTTTTAGTGTGTCGTTGTACCTTCGATCGTTGCCATGGTTCACAGCATTGAACCCATGATTTTATTTGTCGTTTCATCTTAGGCCAAACATACCTGGAACAAATTAATTTTGTGGTTGCTGCTACTCCAGGGTGAGAACGATTGTGCAAATGATCGAAAATCAACTTGCGGAAAGAGAAGGGTACAAAAGGATGCGGTGTTCCAGTTGAAATATCACACATCAATTCACAATGAGAAAAATGACAAGGTTTTAATTCCAATTTAAGAGAGGTGGTATTAGATTGCAGAAAACTTTGTATCTCTGGATTATGTTTTCTGTGCTTTTGCAAATTCACTGCAAAACTTAAATTATGAGATTTTGTAATAAGTCGATTTCAATTCTACTGAGTGCATCAGCAACCACGTTCTTGCAACCTTGTAGATGCCTAATGTCAGTTGAATACTGAGAAATAAAGTCTAAATGGCATAATTGCCGTGGAGAACATTTATTATGGTTTTGCTTAAAAGCGTGAGTCAACGGTTGTTGGTCTGTGTATATTATAAAATTTCTGCCTTCTAATAAATGTTTGAATTTTTTTATTGCAGAATAAACTGCAAACAATTCTCTATCATAAGTGGACCATTTTTGTTGACTTTTATTAAGTTTCATTGAGAAGAAAGCTATTGGTTCCCATGTTTTTTCCGATAACTGACTTATTGTGCCTAGTGTTGCAAGGATGGGAAAAAACCCGGTTTTTTTCCGGGAATAAACCGGGTTTTTTCCATGGAAATTTTGAAAATTCCCGGGAATATTCAAAATTCCCAAACTTTTAAAATAGGTGAAAATTTTGAATTTTCTTAAAAATCTATAAGTTTATAACTATTAAAACCACATAATATATTTAAAAAGATATATTTTAATGATTTCTTCTTTTATTTATTGCAATAGAAGTTTCTGAAAACATTTTGAAAAGGATGACAGCCATTTGTTAAGATTGGAGAAATGTCTAGTCGTGTTCATTGCAATTTTTATTCGTAATGTTTATTATTTGAATGTGTATTTTTTAAATTTTTGGACAGAGAATTCGCTTAGATAATTCGCTTTTGAAAAGAATTTCAGCCTTTTTATGAAAAGCAAGATGGATTGAATTAAACAATAATTTGAATTTATAACAAGATTACGTGAGTGCAAAATCTTAAAAAAGCAAAAACATTTTTTTTAAAGAATTCATTCGCTTGACTTTCATAAATTCTTTTCAAATCATAAAATTATTTCCATTTCTAGTTCTAAAGTCTGAAAAAATGGAAATATTTTCAATGACACAGATTATCAATAATTTTCTAACTCACCCCCATTTTCTACCTAATCATTTAGAAATAATGAACAATAGTTTAAAAAGATTTTGATTCTACCTTACTGTTTAAAAATCACTTTTAATGTTGTAAAAAATTGTTTTGAAAAACTCAATGAATTACTCAACTGTAGATATATTGTAATTGTATAAATTAATGTATCAGATCCTTGCAAAAGAAATAAAAATGGTTTTATTTAAAATCTGCATTATATATTGTACTTAAAAAAGTGTCAATTAATCTTAAAATATAAAAGAAATTTTTTTTAAAAATATTTCATATATAATAAAAGAAAAAGTATTCATGATTACATTTGTGGACAAAATTTTTTTATAAATTCATTATTTTTATGTCTTAAATAGATTTTGCTAATTAAGTAGCTACAAATGTGACTTTTTAGTAAATTGTTAATAATTTAAATATTGAGTTTTTCAATTTAAATAGTTCTAAGTTACTATTAAGAAACTGCAAATAATGCTAGAATATATTGATGATAATTTCCTTCTGCAAATAAAGATATCTATAATTGGAATGGAATAAAATTTGCTGTTTTAATGCAACTCAAAATTACACGCAAATTGTAATAATACTTTGACGCTTGCTTATTTCATAGGATTTTTGTCACATTAATTCCTATAAGATATGATTAAATGATGACTCGCTGGAAGATCTTTTTTTTTTTTTTTGTTCACAACTTATGTATACATGTCGCCTCACCACATACTTTCATTTACATATTGGTTAAATTTGTACAACATTTAAAAAAATATTCAGTTAAAAAGTAGTACATGAAACAGTATCTTTTTCTATCATTGGTAAATTAAAATTTTGTCAATTAGAAGTCAAAACAAAAGTGAAAGCAATTTGCTTGACATTATTTATTTTTAAATCATCAATTTACAGTTTATTACAAGGACTGAAAAATGAAGTACTACTTTACTTTTATCAAATAATTTGTTTTTAAGAAATTTAATACATTAAAATTAAAGTGAAATCATTTTTTTAAAAAATAAAGCCATTTTGAAAGAATAAGAAACAAATCTATCATATAAAGAATGATCGCAAAAAATAATAAATCTTTTACAACTTAAAAGAACTGAAAATGGAATAATAGAAGTGAAGAAAAGAATCTTTATTTGTTACAGTAAAACAATATTATTTTTGGTCAAATAACAGCTTCAGTTTATTTTCATAGTTTCATTGAATATATATTTGTGAGAAACATTGGCTTCCCAACAATCTTAGCGACATATCTCGCCATACATACACCGATATAAAAATATCCCCTAGGAACAAAATTTTTCAATACTATATTTTTTACAATTTTAATGTTCATATTTTATGCTTTTATGAATGCTTAATGTAGAAATAAAAATTTCACTTTGTTTAAAAACCATTTACAGATACCAAATTTTACTTCACTTTACTTCATATATATGCGAAAAAAAGAACCTCTAAAACGAAATATGATTGGCTGAGTTTATTCCCTCAAAATTCCCAATATTCCCCAAAATTCCAGGTTTTTTCCCAACATTCCCGAGTAAATTCCTAAGCTTCAAAATTCCCGGGAATTTTACATCTCTAATTGTGCCTCCTACAGCAAAATCTGAGGCATCGACCGATAAGCTCAACTGAGCTCCAGAAATAGGATGTCTTAAAAAAGTGGCTTTGGCAATCGCATTTTTCACGGAATAAAGGCTTGTTCTGTATTTTCATTCCATGTAAGTTGTTCGGATAATTTATGAGCATTAGAATGAGATTTCTTTTTATTTCTTTGTCCTTACAAAAATTGAACAATGGGTGCAAGTATATGAGCGGCTTTAGGAATAAAGCATCGATTAAAGTTAAACATTCCTAAAAATCTTCACAACTGCGTTAAGATTTCTAGTTTAGGAAAATCTAATATGCATTTAACTTTATCTTGTAGAGGTTGAATTCCTTCTTCGGAAAGATTAAAACCTAGAAAATCTATTGAAGAAACACCAAAAGTACATTTAGAAGCGCTAATACATAACCCATATTCTGCCAATTTTGAAAATAATGCCTTTAAATGTTGTTAATGCTCTTGGGTATTTTTAGAAGCAATTAATATGTGTGTCATCGCCAAACGCATAAACACCTGATAAATCACGTGTAACTTCATCTATAAAGCGTTGAAAAGTAGCAGATGCGTTGCAAAGGCCAAATTGCATCCTTGTACTTTCGAATATACCAAATGGGGTGCAAATTCGGGTTTTGTGTATATCGTCAGGGTTTATTGGGATTTGATGATAAGCTTTAATTAGGTCTATGCGACTAAATATTTTTGATCCATGTAATTCTGCAGTAAAATCCGCAATACAAGGTATCGGGTATTTGTCTTTAATTGTTTGAGCATTTAAAGCTCTATAATCACTCACTGGTCTCCAATCTAAAGTTCCTTTTTTAGGGACAATGTGTAGAGGTGAAGCATAGTTACTTCTCGAAGGTCTCATATGGCCTAACTGTATCATATTTTGAAATTCAGTTTTCACAATTTTAAAACGATCAGGAGCAAGTCTTCGAGGTTTTGCAACTACAAGAGGACCTTTCGTAATAATGTAATGAACAGTATTGTGTTTAACTGATTGATTTGGATTAAGTAATTTAATAATAGAAGGAAATTCTTTCAAAAGTTTATGATAAGGAATATCTTTAAGAATAGAAACTTGAATTGAATGAAAATTTGTATATTTTAAGTGGCCAGTGGATTGTAATTTCGTTTTTGTGTCTTTAAGACATTTATGCTTGAGATCTGGAACCAATTCAAAATAATGGAGAAAATCTGCTCCTAAAATTGGTGTACTAACATTGGCTACTAGAAATGTCCAAGTAAAATTTCTTCTCAAATTAAAATTTAAAGAGAGTATCTTTTGTCCATAAACATTAATAGCTGAAGAATTTGCAGCTGAAAGCGTTTGTTGTAAAGAATTTTGCCTTTGGTAATTGTTAGCAGGGATTAAGGACACGTCAGAGCCAGTATCGACCAGAAATGAAACATTTTATGTCCGGTGGCGAATGAACAGGTGACGTTATTCGCGAGGCAAAGAATATGTCGCCTCTATTCTTTGCTGCATTCGTTTTCCTGCCACGCACAAGGCTTAACGCATTTATCATCTCTACATTTCTTTTCAAACCGTCTGTGATACCAGCAAATGGAAAAATTTCGTTTGTGGGAATTATTTCTTTCATGACTGCTTTGGTTACGGCGATATGGTGAACGACTACGAGAAAAAGAAAGTTGATCAATTCATTTATTTAGTTTTCCAATTTCGCGAAATATTTTAGTTTCGAAAGATTCATCTGTTTGGGAAACTGAAAACGTTTCAACAGGAGATGGCGTAACATCAATAATGCGATCGGAAATTTCAGCAGCTTTGTCTACTGTTAGATCAGAAACTGCAGCTAAAATAGTTTGAACATTGGATGGCAATCACTGTAAAAATAGTTCTAACATTAGTTCATCGGGAACATTATGTGATTCTGCGCGACGCTTCACATTTCGTAAAAGTTCTGTTGGTTTGCGCGATCCTAATTCTTCCCTTAATAATAGGTTTCGAATTTCTTGTTGCGATGATTCTCCCGAGCGGTTTATTAATTCCTGTTTAATCTGTTTGTATGGATCGGTTGCATCCGGTTTCATAAGTATATCACGAACTAATGATGCAGTTTCGGGAGGAAGATGGGAAACAATATAATTATATTTAGTTATCGGTTCTGTAATGGGTTTTGGTGTGGCAAGAGCAAACGTGCTTTCACACATAACAAATCATAATGCGGGATCAGATCTGTTATATACAGGAATTTGAACAGCATTAACTCAGCCATAATACAAGGTTTAAGAACGAAATTGTGTTATATTTAACTATTAGCAATAATAATGAAGATATTTTAAATTACATAATAAGAATTATACATATTTTAAGGATTTATAATAATTAATGAACATTTAAAAACAATTACATTAAATAAGAAAAATGAAAGCAATAATGAAATCGAATATGATATTAGAATCAGAAATATTAGGCATTTTTGTTTCAAAGCAAATGCACAGAATAAAGAAACAGAAATTAAAAAAAAAAATAACACTTACCTGCGATTCCTTTCTCGCTGTTTTCGGAACACGCCACATGACACATCCCGGTAATAAATCACCACCACTTGATGGTTGGTTGGTTGGGTTTTATGGCACAGGGTCCAAAATTGGACATGCTGCGCAAAGGGTAAGTTTTTTGTTGCTTTTATTTTATTTTATTTTAATTTAAAATATTAATTTATTTTTTCAAAAAACCCAAGCAACATTAAAAATTTTAAAAAAACAAAAATCTTTGTATACACCCTTTTAAAATCAATTTATGAAATATAAAGAAGGAAAATCAAATATACATGCAATTTTAAAATTTAACCTACAAATTAAATAAAATGTATGTAACCTATTGCTCTCAAGAAAGCGAATAGGTTTTTATGGGGTCACAGCCACTTGAAAAACATTACCGCCGCACAGAAAGAGCATCAGTAGTTTCGATTCCTCTTTTTCAACAGGCCAATAATTTTAAAACAGGCTGATATCCGTATATTATAGTCACCAACTGAGGACGAACAGGTCACCATTGGGGAGATTTGTTAAAATAAACATCAACAACACGATATCATCTCCTTCAAAAAATTTTATTCAATTTCCTTTACTATTGTAGGCATTGTAAAATTTCCAATCGTGTCACATAGCACACTCTTCACTCTTGATACCTCTTACTAGGGTTACAAAAATTTATTTGGCGCGATGGCGCCAAACTCTGGGATTCACCACAGAGTATCCCCCTAGTGACAGAGGGCATTTTGCCCAATGTTATTCACCACAATATTATGTAACTGTTTGAAAAATTTAACCGAAACCCAGTGACAGAATAGAAATACAAAATTTATGCTTGTGTTTCCATTACACGTGCAAGTCGTTTTCTTTTTAATTCCATCAGCGCAATGTCAATCCTATGCTACATATTATATTCCAAAAATCTTCATTGGAACTAAAACATTTCCTTAGTTGAGATTTCTGAATATCATACATCTATTGAGCATTTGCAGGCTGCTATCAGATGAGTGGTGAGTAGTGCATCATAGGCGTATACCAAAGAGAAAATGATAGCTGAAGTAGACTCGGTTTGAGAAGGAATGTTCCAAAGGAACATTAATAGTTTATAGGAGAGCGGTATGAACAAGTCTCATGATCTTATAGTACATCTCATTGTTTAAGAGTAAAGAGTCTTATACCAGTTTTGTTTTTTACATAACAATGTAAGGGCATACCTTCAGTGATAAAAATGATGAATTTTAATAAGAATTTTTAAAATAATAATAGGAAATATTACGATCAATTCGTAAACAAGGATTTATAAAATTAACTTTTAATATAAATGTAGAGCCCAACTACTGCTGCAAAATCACAGAATTTGCTTTTTATAAGCAAGAATAACAAAATTTAAAAAATCAACAAAATTTATCGTTGCACTTTTTGGAATTGTTTTCATGAGAAATAGTATATATGTTGTAGTAGGCAAAAAAATATTAGTTTTTTGATATTTTTAAGTTATATATTTAAATTAATTAACTTAAAAAAATGAACTGCAACATATTATAAGATGATAAGACACAAAGTTGAATTGTTTAAGAGTATACAATTTATTACAATTTATTCCATTGCGATTCAAATCTATGCTATACTTCATCAACCACAATAGCTAGAAAGTGGTACTGACAAGTCTCAGGAACTTACAATTTTTCGAATAATAGGTTCTGGAGACCATGTAGAAGCACAAACAATCGATTATCCTTTGTACTGAGAAAGGCCAGAGTACAACATGCAATACACTCTTTAATCTATGCATTATCTTGTTGAAAAATTGCATTTCATTGGTCTTCAAGAGATAGTACAGCAACTGGCCTTAAGATGTTAAAAATTCACTTATCGCCGTCCAATTTATCGTCGCTCCGAAAGGGATATATGCGTGTGACGTGCATTTATTGACTGCTCGAAACATCACACCAGGTCCAGTGTCCTATAACGATATCGAAAGGCAACAAAGTTTCCTCAAAACCTTCACATATAGTCATCAGAATGCTGCTCGCAGAACCGCTGAATACTGCTTTGTTGCTGGATTCGTTGTGTTGGCACTAGAGTCGTTCTTTCTAAGCTGCATCGTCAAGGAAAACCATTAGGTAAAAAAAAAAAAAACTTTAGAAACGTTTTTAATAATGCTTATATACTGCTAGCCAACAATAAAACTGCAATGCCAGCAAGGGGTTAATATAGAGTCGTCATAACCACATGAAGAATTTGAAGTATCATTGGCGCTATGACGCAAAACTCTGGGATTCACAACAGAATCAACAATACAAAATAATTGTTTCTAATGAAAATCAATTATAAGGAATTACAATTTTTACATATTTTCTTTAGTTTTGTTCGGTTTTAGCTAAGCGACCACTCTTTTTCAAACGAAAGTTGCTTAAACCAGGTTTTATAATTTAAAGGGATTTAAATTCATCAAAAGAAATCCACACTACAACTGTGAATTGAATCCACGAACTGTCAAACCAAACATTTGTCTGCTCACCATTTGGCTGCTAAATCGGGATATTTTATTAAGTGTATATAGCCGCGTTTTCAATTCAAATATTATAATAAACTATACACTTTAATAATTGACAGGTAAATATTCCTTATTAAAAAATTATTGAAAAAAGATGGCAATGTAAGACTATTTTCTCAGTGAATAATTTTGTACATATAAATATATGAATTAAAAATTATTGTATTAATTACACCTATAAAAGGATTTTTTAAAGATGAAATTAAAATTCAATAGAATTTTAATACAATAGAATATATGAATATTAGTTATTACAGAAGCACTGGTCACCTAAAAATGAAATTCCTATTTTTAAACCATGTCACTAAAATTTTCTGATATTCTTCGAAACCAAATTGTAGCGTACTCGAAACATTATGTATATGAAAATGATGCAACGTAACTTCAGTTTTCATTGAGTCGCTTGATTAAATTATCTGAAAAATAATATTCTACTCAGTGACAATGCTTTTAACTATTATTTATGAATGGTTCAATATTATTAATATGCTTAGAGATGAATTGTCATACAATTTTAAATACGATCAACCGTAACAAAAGTTATCATGAAATTTTTTATTTTCTATATATAGTCGAACGGAGTGTGGGAAAGCTTATTCAGAAAAAAATACCGAAATACACAAAATAATGATGCGTGAAAGTGAAAAATCTTATCTTTCTTAATTATTATCAATTATAATAAATAGACAAAATGCACAATTAAGAATAAATGTATAGGATATACAAAGCACAAAATGATACAGAAGAAATCATTTAGTTAAAATTCTTGATCTATAGTTTTCTGAAACAAATACAAGAAAAAAACATAAATTTTCAATTAAAATAAGCTTAGAATCGTTTAACATTGACAAATGCTAATATTTATCTTCTAAAAAATGTATCAATTTACACAACAAGATAAATTACAGCACATATAGTTGCAAGGTAAACAAGATCATTGAATGAAGTGAGAATAAGTATGCACATTAGTGTAGGACGTGATTGAGTCACCGGTTAGTCTAGAGTTGGAATATCAGTCGTTATAAAAGCAGGTCCACCGCGCACATTCATCAATCGTAACTCGTACAGTTGCGCAGAGAATGGATGTGTCGAAGGAGCTCGTTCGATGTTATTTGCTTTACGACTTCAAAATGGGCTTATCAACTGCTGCATCAAGTACGACAAGGGATTGGTTTCACAAATTAAAGTTCGCAGATTTATCCCTCTGTGATGAAGCTGGTGTCTAGTGAACTAGTCATCAAATGGTTCACTATGAGTTGCTACCAACGGGACAAATGGTCACAGAGGATTTGTATTCACAGCAATTGGAACGTGTGCAATAGAAGGAGTTAGCACTGGTTAATCCCAAGGATGTTTTGTTGTTGGCTGATGACGCGAGGCCGCATGGGAATACTATACTATACAGCAACTTGGTAGAGAGAAGTGTTCCATCCTCCTTACTTACCTGATATTGCACAATCAGATTACCACTTCTTCCATTCCCTGGGCAATCATCTTCATGGAAAATCCTTTATTAGTGAAGCAGATTAGGACTGCTTTGCTTTCAAACCCCCTTAGTTTTACCGCAAAGGGAATGCACAACTGCAGACACCTTGGCAGAAGGTGCTGGATGCCAATAGTGATTATTTCGAATGTATCTATGAATATAACTATAGCTATACTTTCTGTAGGTCATATTCTTTCGAGCCATTAAAAAGGCAAGAACTTTCTTGTTTACCTTGTACTTATAGTGAATTCGATTTCTCCAACCTCTGAAAGAATAAATTGTGAAAAATATTTTTAAAACTATTGTGAATAGTTGAGGCACAGATATATGGATCACTTATTCTTTTAAAACAAACTCTGAATAATTTTCATTTCTTCATACCGTAAATTGACTCCAATAAAAGTGGACGATCTGCAGTCAAGAAATCACACTGAGAAATGTTTTTATTTTACATTTACACTTCTGAAAAACATATATATGTAAATTGTGTCCCATAAA
This sequence comes from Latrodectus hesperus, assembly GCA_037975125.1. Taxonomy (NCBI): domain Eukaryota; kingdom Metazoa; phylum Arthropoda; class Arachnida; order Araneae; family Theridiidae; genus Latrodectus; species Latrodectus hesperus. The sequence continues at coordinate 58,072,682 of CM075851.1, read as the reverse complement.
TATTCGGACAAACTTAAAAGAGGGTAGGGGATATCACAAGGATTCAGAGTTGCATAGCAACCCATGGTCCGAAAAGCCATGGAAAAGTAATATGACATGTATTAGAAATGAAGGGACACAAGATTGAGATTATCTGAAATATTTATGGTCAAAGATATTACAAGTGCTATGGTACATGATAGTTGAAAGTGTCACAAAAAGATGTTTAAAGTTTCCACCATTGTTAGTGATGCATGCGTTAAGCCATCTTACCAGATTGATAAAAAATACGCCTCGATTTTCTTGGATATCTGCAGCAGCACAGACGACGCATGTAGATCCATTTCTGAATCCACAGTTGTTGCGTACATAGCACCTTTCAGTGCATCCCAAAGAAATTGATGCTGTTTAAATCAGGAGAGCGTGGTGGCCAAGAAAAAGGTCGACCACGTCCAATCCATCGGTGACCAAATAGCTGATTCATATGTTCATGAACACATCTGCCACAATGGGGATGTGTCCCATCGTGTTGAAATCACGTATGATGCCTGATATGTTGTTGCACAGGGTCAAGTAATATTGGTAGAACCTCTTGCAAAACGATGAAATATCACGCAGATGGTAGTGACAATGGCAGCAAATAAAGTCCGACTAAGATGTCATTAGCCATACAAGTCCAAACATTCACTGAAAAACAATGTTGGGCAACATGTGAATTCTATCCAACCCATAAATGCGCATTGTGGAAGTTGAACATCCCATTTCGAGTGAAGTACGCTTTATCCGTCATTAAAACATAGGACGAGAAATATGCATTTTGACAACATTAATCGAAATATCACCGTGCAAAATGCTCACGAGGAAGAAAATCTGCGGGGAGCAGTAACTATGCTCTTTGTAAATGGTATGGCTATAAGCCTTCATACTGCAAAACACGATGAACAATATTCCGAGATCCTTTAACGGCAGTAGCGAAACTGGTATGCTGGAACTTGGATTCCTTCTAATGGTATCCAACACATTTACTTCCATCCTGGGAGTTTAAATTGGCCTGCCCTCACGAAGTCTATAACCTCGTAACGACACATATATTCACAAAAATTGTGATGCAAATTACTAAACATCCGTTGGTCCAGTGCTTTTCTGTGTGGGTACCTTTCCTGATAGAACCTTTTAGCCGCTAATGCATTTTCTTCTGCCTATCCATAAATCAGGTGCATATCTGCCAGCTCTGTGTTCGTAAAACGTTACATACTCTTCTGCGGCCAATAGCAGCTCAAATGACTGAAGGATTGAAGATTTGCTTCCTTACATGCTACTGTGGTTGGTTGGTTTGTTTGTCGCTCAACGGTCATTTTTTGCACACGAGGGCTAATTAGACCGGGACTTACGGTTTAAAGTGGAATCCGAACCACTACAAACATCCATGCCCAAAGTGGGATTCGAACCCACGAACTGTTGAACCGAAGGCAAGAGCGCTAACCATTCGGCTGCCAGCTCGGCTACATGCTACTGTGAACGCCGAATGAAGGCGTTTTGGTACATGGGCTGATATGCATACCTGAATCCTTATCTCCTTAAAGTTTGTCCCAATATTTATGGGACACTCTATGTGTGTGAGTATATATATATATGAATTATGAATGCTCAATGCAACATATGTATAAAATAAGCTTCTCTTGTATGCAGAAATACATCAAATTTTTAATTCTCAGTGTAACTAAACACTTATTATATACATTATTAGAGTCAAGCAACATAAATGCTTATGTATATATAAGTATTTATGTAGCTTAACTTTTTTGTGAACATTAATGTTTGTCTAAAGGAATGATTTCATTTGTCAAAAATACGAATACTCAGCAATTCGTTAAAAAAATTTGCCAATTAATGCATTTTATGAAAAAAGTTAATTTAAAATTATACCATATTATCAAATGTCACATTTTACATTTTCATGACAAAAGTAAAACAAAATTATAATTTTACATTCATAATGAATTACATAAACTTTTATTAATTTAAATATTTCCTTCTATTATTAATAATTCAGAGCCTATTTTTAAAAAAGTACTTAGTTATCATACTTAGTTTTAATGCATATTAAAAAAATTAGCTATCATTAACTGTAGTTCTAACACAAATACCCTGGTTTGGTAAGAGGTTCAACAGTCATTTTTAGAATAAGCAGGCTAATGTAACTGGGATCTATGATTCAAAGTAGATTCTGAACTATTACGAATATGCATACCTTAGGAGGGATTTGAATCCACAAATTATTGAACTGAAAGCAAAAGCACTAACTACTCAAATGCTAATTTGATTAGATACTCTGGATTTCCTTTCATATGATTGCCATAATAGGAAAAATTGCAGAATATCAGCCATTATTTCTGAAATAAAATTTCCTGACATTATTAAATTTGATCAAAATATCGATCATAAATGATAAATTTGTTTATAGATTCCTTGTAGTTGATTTTCTTTTCTAGCGGTTTTTCCTTACAAAGTGTCACATGTATATCAATTAAAATGTTTATCCATTTTCTCTCATATACACAACGTAAATAAAATTAGGTGGCAATGTTTGCATTCCTTTTATTTCAAAATGTTATATATTAATGAAGTTTAACTATAATCACTCTGTTACACCCTAGTTAGGATCAGGAAAACATAAGAAAACAGAATGTATACTACATTGCAGAATGAATAAAAAATTTTTAATAACAAACAAAAAAAAACTTTTGACTAAAGAGCTTTAGTATAGATATAATTTTTCCTAATATCAATAATTGTATGGCACTACATTGAAAACCTATATCAGGTTATCTAGCAATTCTCATTCTTCAAGGATTAGTTTTAATTATCTGATATTAAATATATATAGTCATAGGGAAATATCAGACATCTCTCTAAAATATCTTTCACATGTTCGTTAAGATTTAAATCAAGAGAGCACATTGATCAATTCATTTCATACATATTTTATCTATCCAAGGAGTCCTCAAATATACTATGTAGCTGCACATTGAGAAGGTGACTTCAACTCAGTAGTAATTTTTGGTAAATGAACCTTTGTAGAAAATATAGAAACTATAATCCCTTATTTATTCTTCTTCGTCAAACTCCTTACCAGCAGCTTAATAGTGTGTTAAAAATATGGCAATGGAACATCTCTACCCTTTTCCTTTGTTGTTTTTTTATACATATAATTGTAAAACTAAAGTAAAAAAATTATACATATAATTGTAAAAAAAATGCAAACTGTAAAACAAATTGTCTAAACAAATACAAATTCTTACAATACAGGTCACATAATAATATGTTAAACAATGATACATTGTATTACCTTTGATACGTTATTATTAGGAAGAATAAAGTTAACATAATTTCTGAATCGGTTATGAAATTGAAGTAAAATAAAATCATGACTCCCTGTATTCTTTTTTAAACTTTATTTGCATATAATTAATATTTAAAAATTAAATTAGCATATTTTTTAATGTGCTTACTTTTTTTTAATTTAAGTATATTAACCTACACATGTAAAATTAGAGCCTTAGTTTCCACGATTTCATATTTTTTGATTATAAAAATATAAAGCACTTTCAAATGTAAGATTTCTCACATATATGGATAAGCGAAAGGAAATTCACACAATTAGGTATATATATATGTGTGTGTGTGTGCGAATATGTGATATTGATCCAGATACACGATTGTTATTTTGATATATAACAGATAATTAAGTATAAATTAAATTATTATAATTACACATCAATTGTTAATAATTAAGAATTAGTACTCTTATAACCTTCTAAAAAGAGATTCTGCAGATTAAAAACAATTAGAATGCAAGTTACAAAGCAAATCGAAAAAAATAAATAAATAAATAAATTATGAAGTAATTTTGACTATTTTTAATTAACAAAGGAATAGTTGGTACCAAAATTTTTTAACAATTGGTAAAATTATTTTTATTGAAGGAAATATCGATAAAATTTCAAAAAACGATTGGCAATCGTATTGCATTGATTGAGTGTATATTGATTCAAAACAGAAATCAATGTATACAATGACATTAATGATTGTTGCCATTCAAAAATAATTTATTGCAATAATCATGAAACATAATAAACAGAAAAAGACTAGCTTCAGAATTTTTTAAATAGCTTATAGGCATTTGTCATATTAGATTTGTATATGCCTTTACTTTGGCAAAATTATTTTATTTCATATGTAAGCATGTACACCTAGACAAGCATACTTGTTTGATTTGGGATTAGATTCCAATTTTTAGAAAATACACTTAAAAAGATAATAATTTTATTTTTAAAATAATGATAAAAAGAACATAAAATGTAAAATTGAAAGCTTTAAACATTAATACATAGTATCTAACATTAAAACAGAAATATATTTTTGAGTTGTAATTTTAAAACAAGATATTTCAAATTTTTTGAATATATAAAAAATGATATGCGTATACACATTTAATAATTTGCTTGATCAAAATGTGCAATTTTATATAAGTACTCAATTCGTGAGATTGCACATTATATATACATAAAGATAAGCAAATTAAAAGTAAAGCAAATAGAGTTAACAATAAAATTAGCAGCATCCCTTTGACACACTGGAAAGAAAATTGTCAGAAGCCTGCTTCTTTTTTTCACATGGAAATTTTACAAATCAGGAATAGAGTGGTCCATAGTTTTCTTCAGAAAACTTGAAGCAGTACTGGAAAATAATAACAAATTTGAATTAAAAGTCCTTAACAGCAAAATAAATAAACTAAAATAAAGTAAAAATCAATTAAAACTAAATATTTACCAGCAAATACATTTCATATTAGTTTGAATAGCATAAAAATTTAAATATTCTTTGAAATGAATACAATGAAAACTGATATAATGTGCAATTATCTTATTTAAAAATTAAGTAGATTTAATATGAAGCATAAAAAGCACAATAATTAAATAATATCCATATTACTTAAAGAGTAAATGTTGAGTAACTAATACTATTATTGATACAAAAATAGCACTTTGTTTCTAAGATCATTAGACAGTTAAAGAAATTTATTCTTTTTACATTGAACTGAATAAACCACTGACATTTTTTTTAAATATATAAGGAAGACTTAACTTTCAAATACATTATCAAAATATTTTAAAGAAATAATTACAATTTTCAAAGTTTGAAAAAAAAAAAAGTCATAAAATACCATTAATTTCATTGAAAATGAATCATTTTAAAATTTATTTAAAAATAAGGCACAAATAAAATAACTTGTATCAAAATATTTATAATCTTTGGTATCTTGTATTTTGAGCCAATGCATCTAAATTTGTTTCTTGACCAAGAAAAAAACTATAAAAATACCTAATCAGCATTTATACTCACTTTTTCACCATGTGATCATAAACAAATGATGGCATTATTGTAATAGTAACAGGAGACGAGCTTTCTCTTATGATAGCAGATATTTCTTTGTCTTGCAAACCAACAACGTTCTGTCCATTAACCTTTTAACAAAAAATAATTTAAAATGTTTTTTAACTTCCAGAAAGTTTGTTAATTATGGAATTAACAACATGAGTTTTAGGAAGATCAAATAGCAAATTATATGAGCAGGTAAACAAAGATTCAAAATATGATAATTTTTTTAATGCCTAAGCAAATTTTTGACATATTTCTTTGAACGTTGAAGTATACTTTTTAATATTTAACAGTGTGATGGGGAAATTTGTGAAGCATTTTTTATATCCTAAATTGTTATTTTTAAGTATACATTAAAAATTTGAGAGAACTGTTTCTAATGGAAGAATTCTTTTTTAGAAAATTACTTTAAAGTGAAAAACTCAACATTAAAAATTTTGACTTTATCACATGTTTTCTCAATTCCTATAGTGATTATGGATAAAATGCTTAATAATTTTTGCCTTAAAATCGATTAAATTTAAGGGGTTTTAAAATAAAGAGAATAAAAAATCATAATTTGCAATGAAACAAATACATTAATTTAGGTAAGAAAAAATATAAAGAGTAAGAATTAGCTCTTCATTAAACAAATACACCTAACATTAAAAAAGTTTCAAATAAATTTATTAATTTGAATTTTTTTGAGCATTAACTACTTTAATCTTGAATCAAAATATATGATAATTTAATGCAATAATTTCCTTCATAATTCTGTAGGTAATTCTGTTCTATTTAAAAATGAATAATGTTCATGTCATTGTTTTGGTATTTTAATAAAAATTTAAAATAATTTTTTATTACTTCAAATAAGTCTTATTTTGCATTCATTTATACGATAAGAAAAAAAGATATGATACACCTAATATGATAGCAGTTGTTTATCCAAGCTTTCATTAACAGAATATGCCAGGTGTGAAATTTTATAGCAAAAATCTCTTTTCATCATAAGTAATGTGAAATTGCAGAAAAAAATTTGCAAACACATGGATATGTAAGAACGACTTGGTGTTTCCAGTAATTTAAATTATTTTAAATTAAGAATCATGTTCGAGTCTTTCAATAGTGGAAATGTCTTAACTGTAACAATTTTATCAAACAAATAGATTCTAAATCTTGCTTTTATATTTTTTATTCTGCACCTCTTCACAAACTGAAATATTCCTTTTTTTTACTAAGACAAACAGTTTAAAAGTTTTTCATTATTTTGTAAATGGAAATTTTCATAAGCCAGCATACAATGAATTTTGAAATCTTTCCCACTGAAAGCTGTGTAATTATATTTGAAATGTAAATATATAGCTAATTACAGACTTGGTGAACTTGATGTGATAAGTCTTGAAAGAAATATCAACTATAATTTGACAGTTAAATTTTCATAGATTAACTACATGCCTTTACTACTAGCATTGTAAATTGAACAAACTAAAAATAATTTAAAAGATCTTTGCAATATTTTTGACACATCTAAAAACGACCAACATCTTTTCTTTCAGATTTCTTTATAACAATATCTTTCCAAAGTTAAAATTGTGTAAAATAGATGGTATGATTTTAGAAAATGAGAACAGTTAGAAGAGAAATACAATGAGACTGTTGACTTAAAACTTAACTTTTTGCAAAACATTTATGGAAAACTAACAAACGATATGTGGATTAGGATAATATGTAACAAAAATTCAATTTTTCGACTTTAAAAACATGAATAGCACATTTCATATGCTTATACAAGATCATGATTGATACAAGGAATTTTAAAGTATCAATTTAAAAGGATGAAATTTCCTTCTTGAATTAAATTTTGTAATTTTTTGATTAAAAAAAAATCTTACTAGTGTTTACTTGTACATGTTCACACGAATTAATGAGAGTTAGAGTATATATTATATTCATATATTCTGTTTTTAACTGATGTAATTGATAAGTTAGAAATCAATTACTTTTTAAATGATTGGATACAAATATGTTATTTCAGATAAGGAAGTTCTATGTTAACTCAAAGCAAATATAAATGGATATTCTTACATCGATATTGTTTTAAGTACTTTGGTTAGGCAATCAAAGTTAACATTTCTATTGCGCTCCCACCAAATTTTTAAATACAATCAAAAAAAGATATTTTTAAAATTTTTATCAGGATAATCTTCATTACTAACCAATCATCCAATAAAACAATCATAGGAAATTTGTTTTCAGAGAAGCAGAGCCCTTATCTCTGAAAATCAAACTTGATCACCTCAAAAGTTGCACAAAAATATGAAAGAATTAGATATTTACCTCAAGCAGATTATGATCAATAAGTACACCATTACGTGCAGCTGATGAATCTTTCACTATGTTGATTATTTTGCCATTCTTAAATCCAAAGCCTACTGTGCCAGCACTATCTTTGTGAACTGTAATTGTTCTTTCAAATGGCCTATAAGTAAAAAAGTTAGAGTTCCCTTCTGATTGTCAGATTTTAAGAACAAAATTTGCAAATGAATTGAGATATTTTAAAATATAATTTAATATATTTCTGTTATAAAAACATTTCTTTATTTCCCTAACTGAGATATTTCCTAAATATAGCATATCAGAAAAAATTAAAAAAATTAAGTCTTATAAAATTAAAAATTCCATCTTTAAAGTAAAAATACTGTTGATGAAACTACCAAAAATTTGAATAATTTTATTTCTAATAATTTTTCAGCATAATCTGCAGATTTTAAGATAAGAAAAATATTTGATAAAAAATATCTATGAAATTACAAACTAATAAAAGTATTGGTGCTTTTAGAAAAACTTATTAAATTTATCATGAAGGAGAATATATATAATTTTAATAGAAATTTCTAAATAAACACCAATCAAAACAGTTTCATATCTTTTTTTTAATGCCTGACTGCCCTTAGGCCTTTGCCCTGTTCAGTTCTATAATGGGCAAAAACATCTCATACGTGGGGCACCCAGTGGGTGTGCCATCTTTGCCCCAAAAGTGAAGGGATAAAAAAAGAAACACAAAGAGAAAAAAGAAACATTTATGCCTGAACCAGGATTTGAACTTAGGACCTATTACTTCGTAGGTAGGGATGATAACCTCTCTGCAACCGGTCAGCCATTTTATTTGATCTTTTTAATATTAAAATTATAAAGCAAATAAAAAAACAATCATACAAAATTTAAAAACATCTGAATCAAAATTAAAAAATGTTGATTTATTAAAAAATTGTTATGGGTAAAAAAAATAGTTAAAACATTAGAAGTATGAAGAATTCTGATTAAATGGAAACTATTATAGCAGTACAGAACTTTGAATTTCAGAGAAGTAACAAGGAAAAATAATTCAATTCATTGAGTTGCAATTAATTATGTGAGGTGTTTTATATTTCACATGAATATCAAAAAATTCTGAAGACAGTTATAAAATTTATATTTCTATTTGTTTTGTTTTTATACATTTACAGTTAAATAATAAACAAACAACTGTTATAAAAAACCAATACCTGTCACGAATTACCATGGTAATGCGATCTGGATCTGCTTTCTTAATCATTTTATGAACATCACTCATGGAAAATCCAGCCACACTTACATCATTGATCATCAAGATTTGATCGCCAAATCTAAGACCAGCTAAAGCAGCAGGAGTATCCTTTTGCACAAGAATGATGAATACGCCCTAGAATAATAAAAAGCTTTAATTAACTGTGAATTTGCAATAAAAGTAAGTTTGCAGCATAAAAATACTTAAAGAATATAAGCTTATAAAATTTACATTATTAGATAGAATACATAATAGGGAAATTCAAAAAAGAATATTAATTCAATCAGATCAAAATAAATTATCTTCTTGATATAGAATTGTACTAATTCTTAATGGAAAATTGTATGGATATTATAAAACACTTTAATTACCATCTGTAATTGTCTTATTATGAATATATTAATCTATAGAAAATAATTATAAAAACATTAATGGGCAGCTATCTCTTGAATAAAATAAGAGAAGCGATTTGTGAATACAAATACCCTTTTAAAATATTCTAGAAAAAGTAAGGGCAATTAATATCCAGAACAAAGGAATCAATTGGACACCAATAAGCTCTTTAACTAGTGGCATAATATAGACTAAAGCTTTAGCAACTACAACAGTTTCATTTTTTATATGAACATTCATTTTTACTAGTGAGAAAATAGGAAGCTATAAATAAAAGAAATTAACCAAAATATGATATTGGCAAATTTTATTCTTAAACCTAAGAGACATAGAGTAATATTTATTAATATTGGCACCACTACTCAATTTACACTAGGTAGTATATACATTAAGTATTAACATGAGGCTAAAAAGATCATATGCATAACAAATTTACATAAAAGAAATTTTATTTAATTGATCAATCTTCTCTTCTATATTACTCCATGATGTAATTAAAAAAATTCAAATAACCCATGAAATTTGTAAGAAAAGATGGAATTAAAATATACATAAATTGTTTGTACAACATGAATTTTATTTAAATCATTTTTGGCACAGAAAATGGGGGAAAAAAATTCTTATTTAACTATCTGCTTGCAGTTCCTTTTACAAATAATGTGATATAGAGCATTACTTATAGATTTTATTTCATTCCAAAATCAATGTCAGAAAAATAATATTCTTTAACGGTGTGCTTATGTAAAGAAGAATACATAATCACCACTGAAGATTATTCATCTTTTGAAACAGATATACATTGAAATTAATTTTATATTATTAAATAATTTTAATTGTCCATTTTTTATTTTTAATGAACTATTATTATTTCTGTGAAAAAATATAATTTTATAGTTTATCTGTTGAAATAATAGGCTAACAATGAAATCTTGGAAAACTGAGTAAATATTCCCATTTGATAGTATCTCATCATAGAAAGCAATAAACTGGAGAAGGGACCTGATCCATCACTAAGACAAATAATCCTAAGGAGGTTTGATTCCTTATTTCATAAACTTACCTTACAGTTAATTTTAGACTTTCGATTTTTCCCTTCATTTACTTACCACATGAAGGCTTCATGACTAGATACTAGAAAGTTACTTTTGCACATTTTATAAGTACTTATGTCAAAAACAGTATAATGCTGAAGCTAATGAAAAAAGTGTGGTCCAGTCTCATTCACAATCCTATTCCTATGCACTTGCCATAAATATTTTGTGCAAATTTTAGAATTATAAATGGAAATGACTATTTCAAGATCATCTTTACTGTATAGGTATTCTTAACTCTCCCGACTGCTCTCTATGTTCCACTGGAGAGGCTATGAATTTTAGACTTTTAACCGTTTGCCCATCTCTGAGCCACATCAACTCTCTTAGACTTGATGACTATCATATGAAAGCTATTTTGTACTGGGCTGTTAGAGGGAAAATGGCTTATGAGGTCAACTCTCTGACATATGGGGTTAACCACATGGGTCATTTTCTTCTAACATTTTATAAAAATATATATTAGAAAACAAGATGTGAAATAACAGTAAAAAAACATTGCCATTTGTGATTGATCAACAAAACAGCTCCCCTTTTTAATACTTGTTTTAATATAGAAACAGCACACACTTAGAAATTTATCTTATGTAGAACTACCAAAAGGAGGTCAACAATTGAACAATACATTAATAATGTGAATAAATAAGTTTTTACAACTTAGTTTTTCATTAGCCAACAATGGTGCACATCTTTAAAAATAAATTACTTAACACTGTCTATTTTGACCACTGTCTTTCTTCACAGAGGAAACCTTTTCCATTTTTGTGTAGGCTTTCATAATCCTTGAGTTTATAGACTTTGAGATGTCATAAAATTGGGTGTTCAAAATAATGACATTCCTGGAAGACAAGCTCATTAATCACTCTCAGTAGTAGACTCCTGCTCAATAGTGTCAAGAATAATGAAAGGTTATATTACACTGGATGCTTTTCAAAGGTGTCTGCCATTTTTTGACTGATTGTAGAATCCTGTTTGGAAACACTATGTAGGATGGCTTTAAAGGCGTCCATTACTCAATGAAAAACAAATTATAAAAAGCAATCATATATAGGATTGATTGAACACAAACAAGCAGGATTCTTTTTCTTCTCGGTTATTTTTCTCTTTATTTTCTAAAATATATTCTAATAAATTGTGAAAAATTAATCTTCGAACTTCTTGACAGGAAGCTTAGCTATGGTTGGTAAAATAAAGGAACATTCACAACTGTGATATTTATACTCTAAAAAAATTTAAGTCTAGAAACTTTGGTACAAATTTTGACTGATATGTAAGTTGGAAAGCTCATCAAGTAAAGATCTGCATAAGAATTTACAAAACTCTTAAATAAGCAATTTAATTCAAAACAGGGCATTATATTGGTTGTTTTTTTTTAAGCTATTTTTGTTAGAAGCTATAATTCAATTGGCACATTTGTGATGCTTTTATAGTTGAAAAAACACAGTTAAACACTAATTAAGAATACATTATTTTTGAAAATATGATGTTTGAAACAAAATAAAAAGAAATTTCTCTAAAATCAAAATGTTAAGAAAAAATAATCTCTTCATTTAAGCTTAAAATTTCTGAACAAAAATTGCTATGGTAATTGCATACTTTATTAACAGGTTGAGCCCTAATTCCAACTCGACCTTTACCATCTTTACACAAAACAACTTCTCTTAAGCCATGAGTAACTTGAGCTCTAGCAAGTCCTGCAGAACTTCCAGAAATGGGAGCAATCATAGTAGTAGGTTTAGTTGATGGAATGGAAACTGCATTCTGAAATTTAAATATTTTATTATTTATAATAAAATATATCAAAGAACAGTATAAGAAATTTTCCCTTATAAATAAATTTCCAGTACGTAAAAGTATTAAGTTACGCATTACTTGTAAGTTATGCAGTTACAAATGAACCATACAGAATCACATTAAAAGGAACATCAATTATTATATTTATATTTATTTTCTAGAAAAAGATCATTAAAAAATATTTCAAAGCTGCAATTGGTTTTCTTTGAACATTACAAAAACAAAAGCTCTCTTTTTCATAATAATTAAATCAAAAATGCATATTTACATTTTATGTTCTTATTTTATTCTTAATTTATTAAGTATTGTTTTAACATTTTGTTGGAGATTTTTAACACAGAAAATATACTAATTTGAAGAAAACTGCTCATAATGGAAATTTATATATATCTAAGAAATAAGTTTAGCTATTTAAAAAGAAACATTTGATGTCACTATAGGTGAATCTTAATTTAACATTTCTTTTGACTATAAACATATATATTTTCTATATATTAGTTCATTTCTTTGAACATTATAATATAAAATTACAGTTAATTACACTTTGTTTTTGTGTGAACTTGAAAAACATATGCCTGAGATTAAGCAAATAAACAAATTTACATCATATTAAAAATGATGGGAAATACTTATTTATGTCACAATTATATATGTTCAAGATAGACAATTTATTCACAGGAAGAAAAAAAAATTATCCTTAAATATAGATTTTATTCAAATATTAATATAACAATTGTACTTCCTAAACTTACTTGTGATGCTGGTACAATAGCAGTGGATGTGCTTGGATAAGCAT